>BSBK01000784.1:0-2500 GCA_027943335.1 Chamaecyparis obtusa
GTATATGTTATTATTTTTTATTAAATTGAGGGGAGAAGGCCCCAACTTTTTATATATAAGAAATAGACTATTGTAATAAAAGATTATCATAAAGATAGAGAAATGAAATTATTCAAGAGATAACAAAACAAAATTGTCAATAAAAACTATGAGAAGGTCAATAATACAACAACTAAAGACCATATTCAAAGATAAATAAACAAAAAAATTACAAGAAAGAATCGATAATTGATAATAAAGTCCCAACCATACCCTGGGGGTTTTAGAGAAGTGATCTGAGGATTTTTGGTTGAGCTATGTGTCGGGGTCTTCTCCAATTTGTATTTCTTCCACTCTATTATTTATCCTCTATTCTTCCATGATTGCTAGAGAAGGCCAAACTTTTTTGGCCAAGCACCTTATTTGAAGATTCCTTAAGCATCCTCACAATATGAGGGTTAGAATTAGAGTTTCATTTCTTATCTACTGTTTGTTCCTCTACATTAGAGGAGGCATATTTAGAAGTATGAGATGTATGATTGTTTTTCCTAAAAGCAAAATGGTCATCTTTCTTTTTCACACAAGTGAAAATAGTATGACCCACTTTATTGTATAACATACAAACAATCGGAGACTTTTTTGGTTTAGTTTTCTAACCCCATTTAGAACACTTCAGAAATAAAGTGACTTGGGTAGTGATCACTTAATGTCTATCCACCAATGCTTAGAATCAATACCAAAATATTGTCCCAAAAAGTTTGCAATCGAAAAAATAGTCTCAGCATTGGCAATATGTGTTGTCATTGATGTCAACCTAACACCTGACAACATGTGTTGTGGTCACTAATGATGAAGATAGTTGTGAACAATTTTGATCACTAAGATGACAATTGGAGCATGGAGATGATTGAGAACAATTGATAGAAGGAGATTTTTGTATGTTGTTGTTGATATTGGATAGTGTTTTTAATATGTGTTTGAGAGATGATAAAGTGTTGAAAGAGTTGAAAATATGGAAGGAGGGAACACTACATTAACTGATATAGATTAAGGCAACATTGCATTATATTAAAGCAAATAAAATTTATTTCCTCTCTCATGGTGCTAGATGTAACAAAATGATGATCTAGCATGTCTTAATAGAGATGACATGGCATTAGTATAGAGGTATTGATAATTCTAGAACATTTTGGTCTCTAAAAAATTGATGTAACAAATATATCCAAAATAGTATGTTGTAGATAGTTTGAAATAACATTCTACATTCCGTCATGTTGGAGAATTTGGTCTTGAAATTTTGAGCCCATTATGCATGATATTTTTACATTTCACTCCTATCTTCTCACATATTTGGTGTTGTAGATAATATGGTTGTTATTTTCACTTGGTTGAAAGTTTGATTTTTTTTAAAAAGTTGTTCTAGAAAATTCTTTATGTTTCTCTACAATGATGGTTTGAGTTTTGTAGCTTGAATGACACATTTATAATATATTTTGTGTCTTCGTTTAATTTTTAGAAGTTGCCATTGTCTATAAGAAGTGATGATGATGATCTATTTATGCTTAACTCTCCAAAATGAAGTTGATTTTATCATCTTTTCTCTATCAATATGATCTTGAAGTAATAAGAAGAAAGAAGGATTCAAGGATTTTATTATATATTCAAGGAAAGCCTTGGTGTGCTCCACATGTTGCTAGATGGCTTGCATTATGTCTAGAATGTATGAATCAAGTCAACAAATTTAGTCCAGTGATAGAATATTTTCTTCATCTTGAGATGAATCCTTTGGTGTCTTTTCCTAGATTGATGATTTTGTTGCATCTAATTTGGGTCCTGCCTTTAAGTGAGGATCCACAATAGGTTTATTCATCTAGAAGATATATTTTAATCCAACTAATAATGTGTCATCTAATTTATCTACACATCACCTTGTTTCCAACATTGGAAGTTGTGTGATAGTACGTGAATTATTTCTAATGAAGAAAAAGATGTCTTATGAAATTTTTAGGTCTTATCTATTTCCTAGATTGGAATGATTTCACCACAATTATGTTTTGGTGGCTGAATTGATAAGACCTATATTTTTCCCCTACTGCAGTCAACCTAGTTGATGTTTTTGATTAAGAATATTATATATACAAAATATCAAATTGATGTTGATGGTGTGCAAGACTGTGTGGATAAGATGGAATATTATAGAATGCAAACTTTATAGATTCAAGGAAGAAGTAATGGGTGGTGATAATTGACGCAGGTCAAGGGATGGTGGATCCAATTAAGGATAGTCCAAACCTTGCAACTTCAGAACAACACAACAGAATAATACAACACAACAATTGCTTCAACCAAATTTTCATTAACATGCTTGACTGTAAGGCCTTCTAGGTTAGGGCCAATTACAATAAGAAAGTAATTCTGCAAGATCAACAAGATCCAATACAACTCCAGCTAGTTCAGTTCTGAGACAAACCGACAACTAATAGAAACCCTAAGGAAGATCTGAATTTGTGCTCACAAGCCA
>BSBK01000784.1:7500-212500 GCA_027943335.1 Chamaecyparis obtusa
TTTCCCCAAGGCAATGCATTGCAACCTTGTTATTCTCTACATACCAGGCCCTACATTTTATGTGGTAAAATGTTGGGTTTCCCTTTTTTTCTTTCATTTCTTCTCTTTGTTATTTTTTCCTTTCTTTTATGTTATTTTCTCCTATCTTCCTCTAGGAAACAGGATCCTGGGGTCTACCCTCTATTACCATAGCATTTTTCCCAACCTTCAAATGTTGGTCTTCATCAATGCTTTTCTATTATTATGGAGTTTGGATGTATGGAGCCTGAAATGCAGAGAATTTATGTTGATCTCAAAATTGTACATTGCACTAAAAGCTTCTTCCCAACCTATTTATAAAAGGGAATTCTTAATTATTGTGTTAACCACCAAGCAATAAGAAGTCATTATTCAGAGAACCCTACAACCAAATTTTCAATCATGAAAATTTGTGTGTTTTCTTATGAATTTGGTTGCTTTTTGGTTGTTTCTAAAATATTGTTTTTGCTGACATGTGTGATTCTTGTTGTAATCACCTAAAAATGGGCTAGTGTAATCAAAGGGTATACATTAAAATCAAATATACCCTAAACCTTAATCAAAGCATCAAACTAAATCCAACACTTGATTATGCTAGTGAATTTCATCAATTTGTTGGCAAGTGATGTTTTGAGAGCACTATGAATCAATTAAGGGTTATCATTTATGACAACACGCATGTTATGGTGATCACATGTATTTTGGTATTGATATTAGTAAGTTACAGTGATATGAAGATATGCGAAGATAGAGGAACAATGAAATAGGGCATTTAAATAGTTGTGATGATTAAGGGAATGTAAGATGGAATGGTAATGTGCTAAGTCAGATAAAGATTGTATATTTCTGATACTTTGGTAATACAAGATCGATGACTTAGTATTTATTGTTTTCATTATGTTTTGCATTATATTTGAGAGCCGACTAGATGACAAAATACACATAAATGAAGAGTGTTTTGTGAAAGCGATATATGAATGAGATCTGGATGGAATGGATATGGATGCGAGTTTGGGATATCAATAATGGTTGATGGCAGATGCGAGATAGAGATTGACAAAGGATATTAAGAGCTATAACTAGAACTATCAAAGCATAGCAGATGCTTGTATTGTTCATTCTTGAGAACACTTTTGTAACTAAATTGTTGATTGTAAGAGTTGTAAGCCCAATATACCTTTAACAAAGTTTTGTATACCTTTAACAGGGTTGATATTCCTCTAACAAGGAAATGTACTATGTAATACTCAACTCCTAATAGGGCAAAGTCTCCTAACATGGACTAATACTAAGAGGGGGTGTGAATCAGTATTACAACACTTTAAATTAAACTTAAACCAATTCTAAATAAACCATATGATTTTGAAAATGAAAATAACATAAACAAATAACACATAACTCATAACACCATTATTTTTTTTCAAGGAAACCCTGGCCAAGGGAAAACCCTGGTGGGGATGGTACCCACAAATATGAAATAAAGTATAATGTCCCTATTAGGAGACCTAGCCCTATTAGGAGCTGAGTATTACATAGTAAATTTCCTTGTTAGAGAAATATAAACCCTATTAAAGGTATACTGAGCTTACAACTCTTACAATCAATAATTTAGTTACAAAAGTGTTCTCAAGAGTGAATAATGCAAGCATTTTCTATGCTTTGATAGTTGGATAGTTATAGTTCTCAATAACCTCTGTCAATCTCTGATCTTGCATCTTCTATCAACCATCACTGATATCCTAATCTCACATCCATATCTTATCCTTATATCTCTTTCACAAAATACTTTTCATTTATATGTATTCTATCATCGAGTCGGCTTCCAATTACAATAAAAAAACATAATAATAAATAATGAAAAAAATAAATACTAAGTTGACGATCTTGTATTACCAAAGTGTCGAAAATATAAAATCTTTATCTGACTTCTAGCATGTTACCATTCCATCTTACATTCCCTTAACCATCGTGATTGTTCATGTGCCTTGTTTCACTGTTCTTCTATCTTCACATGCCTTCATATTACTATAACTTATTGATATCAATACCAAAAAAAATGTGATCTTAATTGAAGGTCATACATATCCCAAAATGTCTTCCTCTAAGCTCACAATTCATTATCTAGCATATACTACCTTCACTATCCAAAACAATTCTACGGTACTCTATAAATCTAATTGCATACTTTGTCATTTTCATGATTGTGTCTTCAACACTCATAATTTCTTGATGTGATCACCATAACATATGTATTCCATAAATTACAAATCTCAAGTGATCCATAGTGCTCTAAAAACATCACTTTCCAAATATCTCTCTCTTTGGCATTGATGACAACACTTAGCGAAAAATGACCAAGTGTTCAAAATACTAACTGTACTCTTCCTTCTTATTTTCTTTTCTATATATGTATACATATTGTTCTTTTTTTTATTTACAATATTATTTTTCTTATTTTTTTTCTTTCTTCTTCTTCTCATTTTTCTTCTTCTCTTCTTCTCCCCCTTTGACATCAATGGAAAAGGTATACTAAAAACCTCAAAATTTAAAAAATGTAGGACTTAGTGCTTACTCACCAATTTCAAAATATCTTGGAAGGAATCTTCCAAGGTCTTCACTTCATCATTCCAAGACTTGATCAATAGATCACTGACATGAATTAGTCCATATAGTGAATAGGATGTAGTTTATGTTGCCTTTAGTTCTGTGGGTATAGATTTTTTCATTGAATTACCATTTTTTTTCATCTTAGTAAGATGTGCTTCAAGAATTGGTAGCTTAGGAGTGATTAAACTCTTCGGCAACCCAAATCTTGTCATTACTCTCCATTTCTCTATATTCAAGACATTCACTTTATCCAATATCTTGGATGTCTTCTTTTCCATCTCTAATACAATTTGTGAGGAAATCTCACAACTATCCATCATACTATCCAAGGTAGCCCTATCCTTAGCTATTATATCATCAATTTTCTTGATGTGTTTGAGAGGGTTAATGCAATAGCTATACAACTTCCTTCCTTGTGAAACACAACCTTTGGGTTTAGATGTAGTTGCCTTCAGAATGCCCAAGTCCCATGAAATAGATTGGCATGCTTCATTCAACTTCTTCTCTAGGTATCTCTTCTTTGCCTTCTCTTCTGCGATCTTCATCAAAGACTCATAGTGATTATCAAAGTTGTCTAATGCCATGTTAAGGTTCTTAGAATCATCTTTTCCTTGAATTAAAAGAGGTATAGGGATTATTTTATTCACTATATCTACTACCCTAGCAATCACCTTAACCTTTTTATCTCCTTTTGTTCTGACCTCTCTTTTGCCTTAGGAAATTCCATGAAGGATAATCTCATTAATTCATCCTGATTCGTACTCTCCACATCAGTGCTCATAGGCTTGGCCATACTTTCCAACAATAAGGTGGTGAAAGTATCAGGTTCTTTCTTGAACTCAACTCTTGCCTCTTCTTATTTAGCTGTCCCTATCTCTTCTCTCTATTCTTCCTCTTGTTGTCCTTCTTTTTGTCCTTTCTCTTCCTATTTTTCCTCTATTTGTCCTCCCACTTTCTATCCTTCCTCTTATTTTTTTACCGCACTATCCAAGATTCCTTGAAATGGGTCACTCTCATTGAGTTTAGTGTCAAGGGTCACTACCACACCAGCAACAAAGAAATCTGGTTGCTTGTCATCATTTATTTTACTTCCTGAACCATTCTCTCCTCATCTGTTTTAGAGATTTCTCCTATTCCTATAGATGTGGGCTTGGTAGCCTTAGGAGGTGGAGCCTTCTTAGGAATTTCACTCATTAATATTTGATCTAGTGCCTTCTGTGTATCCTCAATGACCTCATCATATTTTCTATCCATTATCTTCACAAGTATGGCTTTAGTTCTTAGGAGGGGTTTGAGCTCCTTAATTATTTTCTCCCTTTCCTATACTAAAACTACAGGAAACATATTCAATAGATTTATTTTTTTTATGCGGGAGCATCTTGAGTCCTTGGCAATCCTGTGTCACCAAAAATAATTTGAGTTTGTCTGTGTTGCTCAGTTTCTACTTTGACCGAGTTGGTCGGTTTCCTTTGGTTATCGAGTGTGGTCGGTTATCTCCTGGACCGTCAGTTATTTCATTGGCGCTTGGTGTTGTCTGTCTGTTGCTCGGTTATCTTACTTACTAATAGGTTCAATTTTCTTTCTTGTTATGGCTGACTTGTGCATTTATATTGGATTATGGAATTGATGATTGTATCCATCATTGGGAAGTGTGTGGTCCCATATTTGACCGTTACTTCTATTAGTTGTGGATCTGAAGGCCAACTCAGCTCGGTAGCCTCTTGTATAAATGTAGATGTTTGGTGGTAGTTTTAGGGAGGAGTTTTGGGGATAGAAGATATAAGGCATTAGATTAGAGATTGGTAGAAGATCCTTGCATGTTGGAGGACTTCTGTAATTCATTGTAATATCAGGTCGTAACTGTAATACCCCAAAAATGGGCTATAAGTTCATTAATCTCCTACATCAACAAATCGAACGAAATCAACATCGAAGTCCTAACCTAAGGCACATCTAAACATCATCGAATCATAATTGATTATCTTAAATTCTGCATCGGGGAATATTCCTAGTAATATTCCTAATTATCTTAATTATCTTTAATTTAATGATTATTTGACGATAAATCCACATTTATCCTAAAATTTGATTAATTAAATATTTTTCATATTTAATTAATTAGATTTAATATTTGCCACTTAATTATTTAATTAAATTTAATTCTATCTATTATTAATTGTATTATTTAATTTTGACAATAAATTAAAATTCCTATGAATAATTGATTAAATTCTTATTTAATTAATTAAAGCAAGTTGTCATTATTTAATAATATAGTTTTTAATAAAAGTTTGATTAAATAATTGACTAACCCATAAATCAATTATTTTATTTTTAAAAGCAGTTAAGTTGGAAATAAATCACTTTATTATTAAATTAATTCATAAATAAAACATGCACAATCATAAAAGTAAACAACTATCAATTATCAATTAAAGGTAAACTCTATTTTGAGTTAAAGCTTAGCTTTTGCATGTTTTTGTGAGTTAATTATCCTTTATTTAAAAATAACTCAAAAATCAACCTGAGTTATTTGAGTGATTTATCGCTTTTTTTCCATGCACCTCCAAAGCCCTAGATTTCTATAAAAACAAGGCTCAGCTCTTCATAATTCATCTCTCAATCATCTCGCAAATTGCAAACTTACTCTACAGGAATCATACCATATCAGATTTGGAGAATTTGCACAATTGGAGCTTGAAAGAATCAACTTACGAATTCAAAGCTTTGTGAGATCAATTTCAATTGCATAGTTTTTTTATATCTTAGCATAGAATTTCATAGTTTTCATATCATTGTTAGAATCTTCATTGTTAGATCATTTAGCATCCATAACATATCAGTTTTTATCATTCCTATTGCATAGAAAATATCAAAAATATAGATTAATTGCATTCAATCTCATATCTAGATTAATTGCATTCAAATCTTTCATTTAGGTGTCATCTAGGTCACTGATCTTGATTACAATTTGAGAACATCAATCTCGTACCTATTAGAAGGTAGTAAATCGCTTGGTTAGATAGTTTTCAATTTTGCATGATTTTTTATTATAGCTAACCTCTAATGTTTTACTAAAGTGTTGTGTCTATAGATTAGGTACAATTTTCACACACATTTTTAGCACCCACCATGGGGCAACCCACCTTTGCATGCTATTTTTGATTTTTTTGGGGAGCTAAAACCCCAAAGTTTCAAAGATTTAATTTTATCTCCCAACCCGCTTGGAGTTTTGGTCTAAATTTTTTTTTGCAGATTGGAGACATATCAAGGAAAATTTTAAAATTTTTTTAGAATTTTCTGAATTATTTTGAATTTTTAATAATTTTTTTTTGAGTTTTCATAAAAAATTAATATCTGACGCAAATCAGAATATTTTTCTAAAATTTTTATATTTTCGGAAAGCTATTAAAATTCCATAGGGGGTATATTTTTTTAATTTTAAATTTGGATGCAATTTAGTAGCTCAAATAGTCAATTTACAAAAACTAGTCTATTTTGATAAAATGGGTCTCTAGGGCACAAATGAAGAGATTTTTCTAAAATTTTTGCATTTTTGAAAAGATCTCTATTTTTTAGTAGGGGTCTCTATTCTGAATTTCTATTTTTGTGGCCAAAATTATATCAAAAAAATTAGATCTTGTTGACTAGGTCAAATGTAGTGCAAAAAAATTAAAATTTTATGATGGGTATGCACTTACTTTTCATATGATTCAATGCATGATATGAGTTGTCATTTGGATTAATTTATGGTTATTATTTCTCCTAAAAATTGATTTTTAGAGCTAACCCTATGGTTTTCATAAGTTGAATATATTTTGCATATCTTGTTTGCTTGTTTGCTTGTTGGGGAGTTTGTCACTTGCTTGCATGAAAAAGCTCAACAAAAATTGCTAAAAATCAGGTAAAATCTACTAAGCACATTGCAAGGATCCTAGGTATTCTCCTTCATCTAATAAAATTTTGATTTGGGACTTAAAATAAATCTCTTATGTGTCAAGCTTGTGTATCTTTTCATGCTTTTATCTATTTCTACACACTTGCATAATTGATACTAGGTTGTGACCCCATAAGGATTCATTAAGTAGTTTTAGATATTTGTGATTGATCTTGATTTCTATCTTGGGTTATTGGACTCGCTAATCCACTAGCCCCTCATTTCCACCCCGTGGTTGCAATCTCAGCGCCATAAAGGGGAGGGGTCAACAGGACAGAAGCGTTAAGTGTTCCACTTGGCAACCCTTTTGTGCTTTTAAGAACTCACTTGTTTTCTAAGTTGGGGACTCATTTTTAGCTTGTGTGAGGTGTTAAATGTTCCACTTTGTGGACTCATCTCATATTCGTTTTAAGCGTTAAGTGTTCCTCTTTCTTCTTTTTGGGTACTTTTGGTAGATTTGCTTTCGGGAATATATCTGTGCTCACATAGTAATCAGGCCCTATGAACACTATTCGTGATTCTTGAGAGATTGGATTCCTAGTGAAATCCTTCTTGATGATAGAATCCTTGTAGGTAAGGAGGATACTTAGTGCGTTTCACATTCAACTTGGTTAGTGAGTCTTCTCTTATTGATCGACACATTCTCTCTCCGGAGAGGTTGATAGATCACGTGGGGTTGATATCATGAGCTTTGGTGAATCAAAATTGGTGCGTCTTCTCTTATTGATTGATACATTCTCTCCCCGAAGAGGTTGATAGATCACGTGGAGTTGATATCACAGACCTTGGTGGAACAAAACTTTGTCTTAGCGTGTCGGATTAATCTGCTTGCTTTGTTTGGGTTAAAAGTGAAAATGTGTCAAAAACCTTGGATCTGGAGCCAAGTCCCCTTGTGGTAAAAATCTGTGAGTCAGCTTTAGAGAGGGTTAACCATAGCGGACAATCCCTTCACAGGGCAAACTGTGTTGATGGAACCTCAAGCGGTAATAGCCATTTTCACCATGGTAGTGACATCCGCTATATAAATGTCCTTGTGGAAGAAATCTCCATAGGTATGGTTCATTGTTGGGTTGTCAGATCTCCCTAGCAGCTCTTGAAGATTAAGTTCTCAGACTGTGTCAAAACCCTGGTGCGCCGGGATTGGAGTTCACCCCTTTGAATCATAAAAGTTGCAGAGTCAAACCATTACTAAAAACCCTAGAGAGGCCAATTTTTCACTTTCAGGTATATGTGTGTTATTGCAAAACTTTTCAGAACATACACAATTAGTACTCTCAAGGATTAGCACAATTTGGTCACTTGATTGTTCATGCACAAGGTTTCTTTTTCCCTTGTTCATTGTTTTCAGACGTGCTTGGAATCACTTGCTTGCTATTCTGCGTGCTTGTTTATCTACTTGGCTATTAAAAATGATCAAATCTAGTATAACCTTCAAAATCTGGACAGTACAATTTGCAAACAATCCAAAACTGAAGACCTTAAATTTTGCAAAAATTGATGTAAAATCTTTCTGGAGTCAAAAGTCATTTGAAGAAGTCAAAAGTCGTACAAGTTTTGTCAAGTGTCGTTTCAGTATTGCCCATCTATCGTACGATTGAGAACCCAGTGTCGTACGAGTTTTCAAACCAGCAAATTCAAGAAAGTCAAAATCCTGTTAGCAACTGTCGTACGAGTTTTGTCAACTGTCATTTCATTGCTACCCAACTATCATACGAGTTTAGCAACTATCGTTTCATAGACTATCCAGTGTCGTACGAGTCTGCAGAGTGTCGTTTGGAAAAATTTGAGAGAGTTGTCAGAAATTTTCAAATTGAAAGATATCCAATGTTTCTAGCCTAGTTCCGAAATTTGTCAAAAAAATCATTGTGTCAAGAACATATCAGTAGCTATCAAGAATTAGTACACATGTCTCAAAGAATCAGTACACATGAGGAAGAAATTCTGATCACTGCTATGATGAAGCAGCTACAAGCTATGCAAGTCCAGCTTGACAAACTTGAGAAAGAAAAGGAACCTCTATACTCTTTTCCATTTGATAAAGACTTGTACATGTCACCATGCCCCCAGACAAAATTTGAGCAATATGATACCTCTTCCACAGAGAGTGACACATCCAGCTTTGGAGACTATGATGACTATGATGATAGATGATGTAATGATACCTATGAAACCTCCGTTCCTAAGAGTCCTCATCGTTCATTCCTGCTTACTACAAATGGGCCGTCACATTGGATAGATCGTGATGGTGATCCATATGATTTTGATTTTGAAAGAGACTTTGATGACTTTTGTGGACAATACCTTGATTATGATCCATCTACTACTACTGAGGACTATAAAATACATCATGCTAGCTTGAAACGTCAATACTATAAGGATCTCTCCTCTAAGAACTCTCCAGCTGAAAATAAAGATTACACTCTCAAGCAAGATCATGTTAATGCTGAACCTTTGTCTGGTGATAGTTCCCTTCCATCCCCTACTTCCTCCAATACCCATACATTTCTTAAAGCTTTCGAGTCTTTCAAATCTTTCACAGAACCTTCATCCGACACAAGCCTTGATACTTTTCATGCGGTTCCCTATAGTTATCCTCCAGGGCTACCTCTTAAAGAAACTCAAGCTAACCTTCACTTGGCTGCAAAGACTTTCAATAATGATAAACTTAAAGAGCCTAAGCCTTCATATGCTATAATCCCTACTTCAGCTAGTCCTCCACCATCTCTTCCAAAGTCATCCATACAATCCCAACATGCTTCCTTGTCCTTAGAAGTGGCTCCATGTCAAGAGGACTCTAAAAATGATGAAGAAAAGAACATAAAGAAAGATCAAGATCAAGAACCCTCCATGTCATCCACTCCTTTTTACGATGTCTCTTATCCACCTCAGGGTTCTTTTGATCCTGTACCCCCTTTTTCATGCATTCCACCATGTCTTAAGTCTTCACCTAAGCAAGATCAAGCTACTACTTACACTGTTGAGCTTATTGACAATCAAAATAACCTTACTACACTTGTGCTTTCCAAAGATGATACTTCCATTAAGGTTGGTAAAAATGGTGTTCTTTCAAATGTTAAGCCTATTGAAAAACAAGAAAAAAATTATGCGCTTATGCTATCCAAAGATCCTTGTCAAGATCAAAGTCTTTCATCTTCTTGTTCTACCACTCCATGTTCACTTCCACTTTCTACTCTTCCTAAGTCTTTGCAAGCTTTGAACAATCCTATCAAAGAAGGTGCTCATATTCAAGATGTCCATGATTCTATTGAAGATCCTAATGCTCACTCTAAAGATGCTGATATCCTTGGTTGTCATATAGATGCTGATGAACTTATTGATTATCCTTTTGCGTCTTCCACTTCCATCCTTGGACCTCTTCCACCACTACAAATATCTTCACGCCTTCCTTCCATCTTGGGTCCTTATGTCCCTTCACTTTCCCCTCCTAACTCTCCTGATTTGCCATCCATCTTGGGTCCTTACATACCTCCATCTCCCGTCTTTCCTCAAGATCAACATAGATGCATACCCTTGAATCCTTTTCATCCACCCACCCATCTAAACCAGTCATATCCTCCCTCTTCCAAAAATCCCAAGTCTTTTCGAAGTAACTTGAATGTTCAATACAAGAAAAAGAAGCAATACAAGAATCCATCAAAAAGAGAAGATCACCATGTCTCCTCTAAACGACATGGAGGCATAAAGTCAAAAGAGATATCTAAAAAAAAAAACTACAAGACAAGTATGGGTTCCAAAATCCATCATTGAAGATATTATCTCTAAATCATCAAAAGGAAATAAAAAGCCTACGGCTATATGGATTCCAAAGTCTCTCTTGAAAGAGTGTGGTGTTGAGAAAAAAGTGAAATTGACATTCAAGCTTCCAAAAGCTTCCACTTCATCTCCCTCCAAAAATATTCTTCCATTCCATGCGCCTAAACCACAACCTCTACTATCCATTCGCCATATTCCTTCACATATTCCTTCATTCACATTTCCTCCACCCTCTTGCCACACTTCAAGGTATGTGTTGACGTTGATCTTTCCTTCCTTTCCACCTACCCTTTTACAATCCTTCCATGCATTATCCTTCTACATTCTATCATTTTTCCTCATTTGCCTATTCCTCCTATCTTCCAACCTCACTTGCTTTGCATAAAACCTTATCCTCCATTTTTCTCTTCCATCTCCCTTTCCCTATTAGCATCTTTGAGCATATCATTTTGAATCCTTGGCATATCATGGTTTGTCCTTTCAATGAGCATTATCTAAAAAGCTTTCCTTCTTCCAAAAAGAGAAAAAATAAAAGAAAAAAAAAAATTGAAAATGTGCCTTGGTGAAAACCTGGAAACAGGCACCTTGGTAGCAAAAGTAAAGAGAAATAAATTCGTCCTATGGTGAAAACCACTCCCTTGTGGCACCTTGGATAAGTACCATGATGAAAACCTAGCAATCAGGCATCATGTGTAGTTCTTCTACATATTTCATCCATTACATCTTCTCTCTTTGATCTTGACAATGTTGATCTATACATGAACATTTGGCTATCTTGTGAGCTATCTTACGATGATCTTGCTTTCATTCCTTCCATGTTTACCCTTCATATTTATTTTCCTCCATTCATTTTTTCCTATCACTATGCTTTTCCCCTTTGGTCTTGATCTAATAACAAAAAAAGAAAAAAAGAGTAAAACACGGTGTTATGAAGCCTTTTGACATGTCTACTCCTTTGGGCTACATCCTTTCCTTCTTTGGCATTACGCTATTATGACTTATCCTATGCTGGCCTTCCATTGCTTGTCCAAATAAGCTTTACATGACAATTTTTCCCTAGCTTGAGTATTCTTGAGGAGTTTTCCCTTGAGCATTTTTTCCCTTCATTCTCCTTCATTCTATTGTCTTCCATCTCTTCCACCAGCTTGCCAATCCCTCTTGTTCTCTACCTTGCTAGACATTGGGACTGCATGATATGATCTTGCTTGGGAGTTTGCAATGGAAAAAGATGCTATCAAGTGTACCAAGTATCCGAACAAGTATAAGAATCAGTATCAGAACCAGTATCAGAACAATTATCAGAATCAATATCAGAATCAGTACCAGAATCAGTATCAGAACTAGTATCAGAATAAGTATCAGAACAAGTATCAGAACAATTATCATAATCAGTATCAGAATCACTATCAGAACAATTATCATAATCAATATCAGAAAAAGTATTAGAACACCTACTGGGGCTACACCATTCACTTTAGTTTATGGGTCCGAAGCGGTACTGCCTATTGAGGTTGAAATCCCATCACTCAGAATCAGAATGCATGGACTTGTCACTGATGAAGACTACAGAGTGTCTAGGTTACAAGAACTTGAATTACTAGATGAGCGCAGGCAAGTAGGGTATGATCATCTCAGAGTGTATCAGAAAAGAATGTCTAGAGGCTACAACAAGAAAGTCAGACACAGAGAATTTCAGGTTGGTGATCTAGTGTTGAGAGAAAATCCTAAAAATCAATCACATCGAGAACGCAAGGGGAAGTTCGAACCCAATTGGCTGGGTCCCTTTGTTATCATTGCTACTTTTGGCTCTGGTGCCTATCAACTCTCAACGACTGAAGGAGAACAGCTCTGAGAACCAATCAACGTTCTCCATCTGAAGAAATTCTACGCCTAAGGCATTCAGTCTATGGTAAAATATCTTGAAAAAATCTTAAAAATTGGAAAAAGTCCTGAACAAATGAACATCTTGGTGAAAACCTAGCAATAGGCGCCTTGATGATTCACAAAAAAAAAAAAAAAATATCAAAAATTCAAAAAAAATTGAAAAATGAAAAATACAAAAAAAATGAAAAAAAGAAAAATGCCTTGGTGAAAACCTGGAAATAGGCGCCTTGGTAGCAAAAATAGAATCTCTACCAAGATGATGAAAACCTGGCAAACAGGTGCCACTTGTTTCAAAAGGCTCCATCTATCAGCACAATCTTGGTCTTTCCCAGCTTTCAGTTTTGCTTTAGTTTGTACATATCTCCCGATTTGTTTCTGCATTTCCAGTTTTCAATAAGTCGGTCTGTACACCAACCAGCTCAAGCGTCTATATCCTATCAATGTTTAACACTTGGGGGCAATCAATGTCATATCTTATAGTCTCCAATGTATCTTAGACAGATCATATCTAGTCAAAGTCCTTTGAAGCTTCATGTGAGTCAGTCAGTCAATCTTGTCTCTAGAAAGGATTTTGCATCAACAACAATGCAATCAAACATCAAAACTCAACTGAAAACAATCTGTGCTTTTCATGCTTATATCTCCTTGTATGCTTACTAATTTGCATTGAGATTTTTGCATATTGTGTCCCTTCAAGCTTTTCGATGATGTCCTTTACAGGATTTAGAGGGTGATGACTGGGGGCATAATCTTTTCTTTGTCTTCTACTTGTATGTGAAAATCTAACAACTTTGGAAATTCTGGATTGAAATGGTGTCCGACTGTAAGAGCCTCTATCTCGAATTGGATGGCCATGTGTACTTCAACCATTGATACCCATAAAATTCAAAGAAGTTTGATTTAACTATTGTCTTTTTGAGTAAGTTCTTTCTCCTACTGTGAAACGCAATCTTGCCTAAGGATGTGAACCATAAAGGGTCACTACGGGTAATTCACATTGGATTTAGAATAATCTCTTAGCTGTTTGATGTGTTTGTAATGCAAGGCATACTCAGGTCATCACGATGTTTATGTTTTGATGCTTGTACAAATTGCTATATCAAAATGGACATGATATTCAAGTCATCCTGGCGTTTGTACCTTGGTGCTTATATCTAATCCGACATTCTGAAAACAAAATCAATATTCATATATCCATGGTTGTTGACCAGTGGGTGTTGTATTGGTTCTTGAGAATTACAAATCAATATTCATATGTCTATGGTTTCATAACTAGTGGGCATTGTATTGATTTATCCGGTTACCTAAAAGTTCAATGATGATAACAAATCGACACATGATCAGTGACTAGGTCCTAGGTCTTAGGTTGCATTTCATTTTGTATGTCTCTTTGCATTTTGCATGTTTGCATGATCTCACAATGGCTAAACGAACTTCAATGCTTAACCGATTCTTTAAATCACCTCTTCCACTCTAACGAGAGCTGAATCTCACACGAAGGTTCCTCCAATGAAACAGCAAGTAGAATCCTTTTTCGGGATCAAAATTTAAATATGAGATCATTCATATTATTAACTACTTGCATAATCAACCTTCAATCATCACAGAAATCCAGTATTCAACTTAACTGATTATCTAAACATCAAACTATCAAAATTTCAACTTGGTCAACCATGGTCAACTTATGGTCAGGCCTAGTCAAACTTAGTCTCCAGGACCTCTAAACGATGTAGAATGCATTCTCGAATGTGTTTAACCAGTTCTCAAATCAATTAACATGCTTCTGAGCTCTCAACGCTGACTTTTCTTGTCAGATTTCAATTTTAATCCCGAAGGGGGCATGGTATTGCACATCAATTCAAAGTCTGTAAATCAAAATTCTATCGATCAAGTCTATCAATATCTTTCATCAGTGATCAAGACAACAATCACGTCTAGTCGCTGATTCATCAAAAGTCCTCATTGCTCGGGGTAAATCTATCATCACTTGGGGCATATCAGATTCATCAAGATCCATATCAATCTGGTATTCTCCTAATCTTGTAAACTGTATCAGTTTTTGCAACCATCAGATCATAGTGTTCTTTCCTTGGTTCTTTGATAACTGAAGGGTTTGGATGTGATACTTGCTAGTTCTGCTAAGACAATCGAGTCTAGAACGGGTCACTCACTTCTTATCAATCCTAAGGTTCAGAATCAGGTATTTTGACACTTTTTCACAATCATTGGTTCAGTTGCTGTTATAGTAAACATTATCTTTGGTCATTCAGGACCTATTATCTTCATATCAAATCAATATCAATCAGCTTCTGTCTCATATCAATTATCAATTTCACATCAGTTTCATATCTTTATCAAACATAGACTTTCTTTGAACCACTGCGCTTCTCACAGTAATTCAAAGAGGGGCAAAATGTAATACCCCAAAAATGGGCTATAAGTTCATTAATCTCCTACATCAACAAATCGAATGAAATCAACATCGAAGTCCTAACCTAAGGCACATCTAAACATCATCGAATCATAATTGATTATCTTAAATTCTGCATCGGGGAATATTCCTAGTAATATTCCTAATTATCTTAATTATCTTTAATTTAATGATTATTTGGCGATAAATCCACATTTATCCTAAAATTTGATTAATTAAATATTTTTCATATTTAATTAATTAAATTTAATATTTGCCACTTAATTGTTTAATTAAATTTAATTCTATCTATTATTAATTGTATTATTTAATTTTGACAATAAATCAAAATTCCTATGAATAATTGATTAAATTCTTATTTAATTAATTAAAGCAAGTTGTCATTATTTAATAATATAGTTTTTAATAAAAGTTTGATTAAATAATTGATTAACCCATAAATCAATTATTTTATTTTTAAAAGCAGTTAAGTTGGAAATAAATCACTTTATTATTAAATTAATTCATAAATAAAACATGCACAATCATAAAAGCAAACAACTATCAATTATCAATTAAAGCTAAACTCTATTTTGAGTTAAAGCTTAGCTTTTGCATATTTTTGTGAGTTAATTATCCTTTATTTAAAAATAACTCAAAAATCAACCTGAGTTATTTGAGTGATTTATGGCTTTTTTTCCATGCACCTCCAAAGCCTTGGATTTCTATAAAAACAAGGCTCAGCTCTTCATAATTCATCTCTCAATCATCTCGCAAATTGCAAACTTACTCTACAGGAATCATAGCATATCAGATTTGGAGAATTTGCACAATTCGAGCTTGAAAGAATCAACTTGCGAATTCAAAGCTTTGTGAGATCAATTTCAATTGCATAGTTTTTTTATATCTTAGCATAGAATTTCATAGTTTTCATATCATTGTTAGAATCTTCATTGTTAGATCATTTAGCATCCATAGCATATCAGTTTTTATCATTCCTATTGCATAGAAAATATCAAAAATATAGATTAATTGCATTCAATCTCATATCTAGATCAATTGCATTCAAATCCTTCATTTAGGTGTCGTCTAGGTCACTGATCTTGATTACAATCTGAGAACATCAATCTCGTACCTATTAGAAGGCAGTAAATTGCTTGGTTAGATAGTTTTCAATTTTGCACGATTTTTTATTATAGCTAACCTCTAATGTTTTACTGAAGTGTTGTGTCTACAGATCAGGTACAATTTTCACACACACAGTAACTGGGAAGGCCTTACAGCCCAGGATGTATGATTCAAATTGATGATAATAAACTAAAGGATCTAGCATTCTCTCTCTCATTCTTGTTGTTTTTTGCTTTCGCATGTGTGTTGCAGGCTTAGATCATTAGGGTGTGCCATCCTTTGTCCCCTCTTGCATCCCTACCTTGTGTCATGTGGTATCAGAGCGAGGTGAAATTTTTATCTAGTTCTGTGGATCTAGGTTTGCAGGTTCCTCTTGAAGCCCTAGTGAATTCTTGTGGGGTAGCATTGTGATCTAACCTGTAATTGCAGAGGGTTGTCATGATGGTTCATGGGAGGTGAGATTCAGATCTAGGATTGGTAGATATGTTAAGGTAGATTACTGCTAGATTAGAAGTAGTGGAGATAGCCCAAAGAAGAGGCAGACATCTTGAAGATGTTAGTGATGATGAAATTGAAGAAGAACAGGCGAATGTAGAACCTACTCCTATTATGGATCAAGGTGAAGAAAGTTTTTTGAAAGCTTTGACAAGTCTGAAGTCAACACCACATTTCAATCCCCCTAAGTATAGTGGAAAGCTAGATTCTGATGAATTGGTGGACTGGATCACTGAGATGGAAAAGTATTTTGAATATGAAAATATTCCTGAGAATAAGAAGGTGAAGATTGCAAGAAAAAAGTTGAAAAGTCATCCATCCTTATGGTGGGAACATCTATAATTGGATCAGAAGAGGAAAGGCAAAGACAAAATCAAGGTATGGTATAAAATGGTCAATAAGTTGAAAGGGAAGTTCTTATGCTTTGATTATCAGATAAACTTAGTTTGGCGAATGCAAAGTTTGAGATAGAAAGATAGCTCGATAAAAGAGTATACTGAGGAATTCTATAGATTAGATATTAGATCTGGACATGATGAAGATGATGTGGATAGAATCAGTAGATACTTGAATGGTTTGAGGGTTTCCATCCAAGAGGAGATTAGTATGGTCAAGTTGGAGAACATTGAAGAGGCTTATCAATTTTCTTTGAAAGCCGAGGAGAAATTGAACAAAAGACATGAGAAAAGACAGAGAGGTTGAGGTGGTAGATTCCCTAGAGGAAGAGGTAGATCTAATGGTGAAAATGGTAGATCTGAACCAGAAAAGAAAAATTTGGACAAAGGCAAGACCGAGTGGAAAGGTGAAAGTTCTAGAGGCAGAGCTAGTAACTACCAAGGTGGTTATGGTAGAGGAAGTTTTTGAGGAACTTGTTATAATTGTAGAGAAGGACATAGATCTTTTGAATGTACATAGGCTAGTAAGAAGGTTGGTAGCAGTAGAAATGCTTTGGTGCAAGAAGAGTCACTGAATGAACCTAAGAAAGAAAATAACTTAATGGTAAGGAGAGAAGTGTGGAATGAAAGCAAGAAGGAAGATCTGATAAGGAAAAGTTTGTTCAAGACCAGATGTATAGTTTCTGACAAATTCTGGAAGGTAAACATTGATAGTGGTAGCTCAGAGAACCTGGCATCTGAAGAGATGGTCACAAAATTGCAGTTGGAAAGGTTGGTACATCTGAAGCCCTATTAGATTTCATGGATCAAAGATGAGCATACACTCCTGGTAAGTGAACAATGTTATGTGAATTTGAAGATTGGAAAGTACTATGATAAGGTGTTATGTGATATCATGCCTATGGATTGTTGTCATATTTTGTTGGGTAGACCTTGGCAATATGATAGACATGCTATATATGATGGGAGATTGCATAAGTATACTATTGTGGCTGATGGAAAGAAACAAATCTTGTTACCATTGATGGAAGCACCTGTTAGTAATGTTTGCACATCTATGAAAGTTTTCTTTATTGAAGGAAGAAAGTTTGTTAACTCTTTGAATAAGAATGATGTATGTTTTGTCATGATTCCTAATGAGCCAAGTAAGAAAATAGGGGATAATGTCCTTGAGGAGATTGATAAGTTACTCACCGAGTATAGTGATATTATTTTTGATAATGTACCTAATGGTTTTCCATTGAAAAGAAGCATTGATCATTGTATGGATCTAATCCCTGGAGCTAGTTTAGCAAATAAGGCACCTCATCAGTTGACACCTACTGAGAATCAAGAATTGAACCGACATATTCAAGAGTTATTGGAGAAAGGTTTGATCAAAGAAAGTTTGAATCCTTGTGTAGTACCTACTATATTGGCACCTAAGAAGAATGGAGAATGGAGAATGTGTACTGATTCCAAAGAAATCAATAAGATAACAGTGAAGTATAGGTTTCCTATACTAAGAATGGATGATATAATGGACACTTTGATTGCAGCAAAGCATTTCACAAAGATTGATTTGAAAAGTGGGTATCATTAGATCAGAATCAGAGAAGGTGATGAATGGAAGACTACTTTCAAGACAAAAGAAGGTTTGTATGAGTGGTTGGTTATGCCTTTTGGTTTAACTAATGCACTGAGTACTTTTATGAGGTTAATGAATGAAGTTTTGAAGAAATTCTTGGGTAAATTTGTGATTGTATATCTTGATGATATTCTGATATTTAGTAAGACCAGAGAAGAATATTTGTTTCTTGTTAGACAAGTTTTGCAGAGACTGAAAGAGGAAAAGTTGCTGATAAATCTGAAAAAGTGTTCATTCATGAAAGAAGAGATTGTGCATTTGGGATTTTTTATTTCAGCTGATGGTTTGAAGATGGATCCTAAAAAGGTTGAAGCTATTTTGAATTGGCCTACACCTATGAATTCTACTGAGGTAAGATCATTTCATGGTTTGGCAAGTTTTTACCAAAAGTTCATAAGGAATTTCAGTTCAATTTGTAATGCTATGACTGAGACTATGAGAGAAGACAAAAGAGAATTCAAGTGGACACATGGAGCTGACATAAGTTTTGAGACTCTAAAGCAAAAGGTTGTTGAATTACCTATTTTGGCATTACCTGATTTTAGTAAAGTATTTCAAGTAGAATGTGATTTAAGTGGAAGTGCAATTGGAGCTGTATTGAGTCAAGAAGGTAAACCTGTTGCTTTCTTTAGTGAAAAGTTGAATGATGCTAGAAGGAAATATTTGATGTATGATCAAGAATTCTATGCTATCGTTCAAGCCCTGAAGAAGTGGAGACATTATTTGATACTGAGTGAATTTGTGTTGTATACTGATCATAAGGATTTACAATATTTGGGTAGTCAGAATAAGTTGAATCAGAGACATATGAAATGGGTTGAGTATTTGCAGAGTTATACATTTGTGATAAAGCATAAGAGTGGAGTCACTAACTGAGTTGCTGATGCATTGAGTAGAAGATCTTTGATGACCAAGATGAAAATTGAAGTTCTTGGTTTTGATGAGATGCGAGGTTTGTATGAAAATGACCCTGATTTTTATGAGCCATGGAGAAAGTGTAGAGAACCTATTCAAGATCATCAAGACACTAAATGGGATGAATATTTCATTCAGGAAGGTATGTTGTTTAAAGGTATTCAGTTGTGTATACCGAGAGGAGTAATGATACCTAATTTGATAAAAGAGAAACATATGGAGAAAGTGCAGAGCACCTATTCAAGATCATTAATACACTAAATGGGATGAATATTTCATTTAGGAAGTTATGTTGTTTAAAGGTATTCAATTGTGTATACCGAGAGGAGTAATGAGACCTAATTTGATAAAAGAGAAACATAGTAGTGGTTTAGCTAGACATTTTGGCATTGATAAAACATGGAATTTACTTAAGGAGAAGTACTATTGGCCGCAGTTGTATAGAGATGTTTAGAAATTTGTGAAAAGTTGTGGTATTTGTCAAGTTGCAAAAGGAGTAAGTCAGAATACTAGATTGTATACACCAATTGTTGTTCCTGAGAAACCTTGGATTGAGATCAGTATGGACTCTGTTCTTGGCTTACCAAAGACTGTAAGAGGTAATGATTCAATATTTATTGTTGTGGATAGATTTTCTAAGATGGCACATTTTATACCTTGTAGAAAGACATCAGATGTAGTACATGTAGTAGATCATTTCTTTAAGGAAATTTTTAGATTGCATGGATTACCGAGGAGTATTATCTCTAACCAAGATAGTAAATTTGTTGGATATTTTTGGAAGAAATTTGGCACTGAATTGAAATATAGTTCTACATTTCACCCACAAACTGATGGACAGATCGAGGTTGTGAACTTAAGTTTGGGAAATCTTTTGAGATGTTTAGTTGGAGACACACCAAGTAATTGGAATTCTATGTTGGCACAAACAGAGTTTGCATATAATAATTCAATGAATAGGAATACTGGAAAGACACCATTTGAGATTGTGAATGGCACACAACCAAGAGGAATATCTAATTTGAGAGACATTGCTGATGAGAATAAGAGAAGTGATGAAGGAGTAAAGTTTCTTGAATATACAAAGACATTGCATGAAGATATGAAGCTGAAGCTAGAAGACAGTAATCAGAAATACAAAGACATAGCTGATAGATCAAGAAGACATAAAAGATTTGATGTTGGTGATGAAGTGATGGTTCATTTGAAGAAAGGTCAGTTTCCTGTTGGCACATATGGAAAGTTGAAGATGAAGAAGTTTGGACCTTGCAAAATTTTGAAGAAATTTGATAGTGGAAATGCATATGAGATTGAGTTACCTGATGACATGGACATATCACTAATTTTCAATATTGTTGATTTATATGAGTATCACGAACCTGATGAAGAAATGACAATACTAACAGAATATCCTAAGAAGGAGAATGATGAAGTTGAACAGATTTTAAATGAAAGAATTGGCAAAAGTACAAGAGGAAAATAGTACATGGAATATCTAGTTAAGTGAAAGAATAGATCAATGGAAGATAGTTCATGGATTTCACAGTCTAAGTTGGATGCAGCTCAGACCAGACCTTCCAAATGAATCTAAGAATCATTTCAAAACAACCCCAGGTGTCTGATCCAGGAGAATCTCAGGTCCTTGGCAATCCTGTGTCACTAAAAAGAATTTGAGTTTGTTTGTGTTGCTCAGTTTCTACTTTGATCGAGTTGGTCGGTAGTTGTTCATTTTCCTTTGGTTACTGAGTGTGGTTGGTTATCTCTTTGGTGGTCAGTTATTTCACTGGTGCTCGGTGTTGTCTGTTTGCTACTCGGTTATCTTGCTTACCGACAGGTTTAGTTTTGTTTCCTGTTATGGCTGACTTGTGCATTTATATTGGATAGTGGAATTAATGATTGTATCCATCATTGGGAAGTGTGTGGTCTTAGATTTGACCATTACTTCCATTAATTGTGGATCTAAAGGCCGACTCAGCTTGGTAGCTTCTTGCATAAATGTAGATGTTTGGTGGTAGTTTTAGGGAGGAGTTTTGGGGATAGAAGATAGAAGGCATTAGATTAGAGATTGGTAGAAGATCCTTGCATGTTGGAGGACTTTTATAATTCATTGTAATATCAGGTTGTAATCGGGAAGGCCTTACAGCCTGACATGTATGATTCAAATTGATGATAATAAAATGAAGGATTTGGCATTCTCACTCACTTTTGTTGTTTGTTGCTTCTGCATGTGTGTTTCAGGCTTGGATCATTAGGGTGCACCATCCTTTGGCCCCTCTCACATCCCTACCTTGTGTCATTCTTATTGTCTCATCTTCAATTCATGCTAATTGTTTTCTGATTTCTAGTTTTCTATATAAGTCTTTTGGAATAATTCCTTCAATCGACAATAAATTGTTTTTATAAACTAGTAAGTTCTCAATCAATATATCTTCTATTACTAACTAATTATCATAATCATACCTCTCATAGTATCTGTTAAGAGTCTTCAAGCTACCATCTTTTATTATTCTTTTTTATAATATTTTTATATCTGGTTTCCATAGGTTCTTTATTTTCTTTTATTCTACTTTCTCTTCTTTCTTCTCAATCACCTTATCTTCTATTCTCTTTTCTTCTACTAGAATCCTTTTTTTCTAGGGCTATTAGGTTTGTTTGATCTTGTAGATCTCCTAGGGGTGTCCGTAGGTACATCTTTTTGTGCTATCTTCTCGAGAGTGATAGATAGATCAATTATATCAAAAGTATTACTTCTTATCTTTTCTACTTCAAAAGGTGGAGGGGCTTCAATCGCCATGCTAGAAGTTCCTTCTGTCATCTTAGTCCTTACTTATTTTATTTCTTCCTTTGTGATTTATTCCTTTGTTTCCATATCATCAACCATCTTCTCTATCTTCCTCTTCCTTGTTCCTTTATCTTGTTCTTCTATTACTTGGATGACTTTTCTAGATATGTTCCCCATCTTTCTTCAAATGTGTCAACTTCAGATGTCAGTACATGCTCTATCTGCATCACAAGAACCTTAAAACTAAATTCATATCCTATAGGATAACACCATTTCTTCCTAGGTTCAAGTGCTTCAAAGTATACACAATCAGTTTTAACCATGAAATAGATTGTATCTTTATATCTTTCAACTAATTCCTCAGGGATCTTGTATCTTTCCTTCATTTTCCTTTACAGAATCTTGATCATAGAAAATAATTCTCCATCTACCCATGTATTATTCTATCTCTGATAGCTCTCTGATTTTTGAATACAAGTAGGTATGATGTCCTTCCATGCTCTAGGGTGCATTCCATAAAATTTATGCTCAATGTGAATGCACATATGAATCAAAAGTGAACCAAATCTGAATAACTTTGACTTTTCCTTCTTAACAATCTTTACATTTTCTAGGAATTGTTGTGCTAGAATCAATGATTAACTATTACTTATTTTTAATTCATCCCATGATTTGCTATTGGCTAATTTCTAATGTGCAAATATTCCAATCCTTAGTGAGTAGACATTATGATACTCACTAAGCCTTACTTTTATTTCATCATAAGTATTGGTACTCTCTAAGAACAAGACATGAAAGTATCCAAGTCTATGCATCGTATGTTCTTCCAAGACAATGTGCATAGACTTGGCTACTTTCATGTCCATTATGATGCATAGAATCCTACCTTGATGCAAATAAAAATAAAGGCTCATTTTTAATTTTCCTCAAATCTGAGTTACGTGTGTGAAGAGGGTAAAGTCAAGCTAGGAAACTAGAGGTAGGTTCTTATTTGGATCTTTGATCATTCCATTTTCTTCATGTGAGCTCGAAGCATCATGCTTTACTTACATTGATGATTATTTACTTGATCAAGGCTGTAGGCTTGTGATTTTTTCTTCCTTTTATATATATCTTTGATTTGGTTATTGACACAACATTATAATGCTCACTGTTGTATTTTACTTGTTTCGATCTTTGAGGACTCATGTTTAACACTACGACATTATTGTTGGATCCTTCCATTTTTATTATCTTCTTGCATGATGTGATGACCTAGGGCATCAATGATTAACTATTACTTGTTTTGAATTTATCATGTGATTGACTATCAGACTAGGGAATCATTTTTTTCTTCCATTTATGATTATATATTGTACATGATTTCTCAAGGTCACGGTGATAGAACACACCCTAGTGTGCATGCATAATCTTACTAGGATACTAAATGAGTCTAGTACTTCCCAAGACCCTATGCTTTCTTCTAGGATCTTCCAAGTCCTTACTTAGCTAGCTTAGGACTTCTTCTACACATCACTAAGAGTTACTAACCATTGGGCTTCACTAGGGGTTTGTACCAACATGTCTTTCACCATTTATTTTATCTTTCTTGGATGTCTCCAAGTGTCTTCTTAACTCCAGCATTTGGCAAGTGTTTATAGGGGATATAGTTCATTCTACTCTTATTCTTGGATTTTATATGGTCCCATTATGTGAGGGTATCATTACTTTCATAAACGATCTCCTAAATCTCTAGGAATCTTGGCTTTTAGGCCTAGTTCTCCTACTATCCCTCTCTGACTAGTTTTTGCCACTTCTTTCAAAACTTTTCAAAACAACCACCAAAAAATATATGATATTCAAGTACCCTTTTCCAAGACATGAAATATTTTTTAGGTCTTGAGGTTCCAAGGTCTCTATAGAGTGGATTCCTAGAATCAAGGGCAACTAGGGCTATTTGGGCTATTTAGGACCAGTCCAATGATTTATGCTTGAAAATGTACTAAAATGGATTGGGAAAGGCCTAATATTCTTATGAGGTCAATGTATGACTCCAATGATCACAAAACCACTCTTGGTTCCACCCTTCAAATCATACCCCTGCATTCATACACCATTAGATCATTGACAAGCACCTAACTGGGTACCCTGGACTCGCCTAGGGCTTGTCATTTAAAATAGCTAAATTTCTTCCCAAAGATCCTACTTCATTATTTAAACTATGCAAGGGCTCCCCTACCATATTCCTTATGGTCATGATGAAATGCACGATAAAGATCTATGTGTGAGCCATTTTCCTCAAAACCGTCACAACAAAACCAGTAAACTGTAACCTAATAATAGATTTTACAAAGCTATAAAAATGAACACTAAGAAAAGATTTAAACTAACTAGGTTAACTACAAGAATCCAACTCAATATTGAGTAACACATGAAGGAACTCAAGTAAACAAAACAAATATAGTGCACACAAACTCAGTATTATAGAGCAACTTCAGACAAATTCAGTTACTTCTCCACAATGGCTAACCTCAGGAAATGGTCTTCTTCATGGATAAATATTATTTTCCCATGATTTTAGGTAGTTACCATAGCTACCATGCCCCCACCATCGAATGGAATCATTTCTTAACAATATTGTCATGCAACATTTTTGACAACTTTTACAAAATTGCTTCTAGGATGGTTTTATGACCTTTAACCTATCTCAAATGATGTAAAAACACCATAGCATCCATTTTAGGCTCAAATACAACATTTACTAAGCTTTTTAAGCTCTTAGACCCAAAATCCCAACTTAGGCTTTCAAGAACACAAAACTAGAATGGATCTAAGCTAGTCAAATCCATCTAGACACTAACTCACAAGACCTTCTAAGGCTGAAAAAAAGACTCCTAACTTGGCTAAGGTTAGTACAAGCCACAAAAAAACCTTAGAACTAGGAGTTAGCCTAGGTGCTCCTACACCACGCGGGCCTATGACTATTTCTTCTTTATATATATCATTTCTTGATTTGATTTAGTTATTGACACAACATTATAATGCTCACTATTGTATTTTACTTGTTTGGATCTTTGAGGACCCATGTTTAACACTAGGGAATTATTGTTGGATCCTTGCATTTTTTTTACTATTGGATCTCATGAAGCTAGGGCATTATGGATTTACTAATTGCATGATCATTTGATCACATGTTTACTATTTGGGGGACAATTAGATAGTTAGTTAATGGTTGCAGTCGGTCTTTAGTTGGTTAGAAATATTTATTAGTGTTGATCCATGTGATTGGAGGGGGGATGTGGAGTTGGTGTGTGTATAGAACCATTTTAAAATGGTATTCATTCAATAAACAAAAAAATTCTCTACAAATTATGAATCTACCTGCAGGGTACACTCAGCCCATTGATCATTATATATTGTACTTGATTATGTAAGGTCATGGTCCTATGATTGTTTCTTCCTTCTGTATATATCATTTCTTGATTTGACTTGGTTAATCATAGTTAATAATTTATTCCCTAGGTCAATCATGTGATGAATTGAAAATAAGTAATAGTTAATCATTAATGCCCTAGGTCATCACAACAAGAAGATAATAAAAATGCATGTTTGATTATGACTGCATCACCTTGTATTGGAACACCATGACCTTGTGACATGTTCTGAGTTATTGTTGTGGATGCTTCATTTGGAAATGATGCCATGGCAACATCAAATCAAACACCAACATTTGTTGTTGTTGTTGTTGCATTTTTTGGATGATGCATCCACAATATGGCTTGATTATGCACATGCATGATTGTAGATGAGGATATAAAATAGGATATCATGCATTTCTTAGATCCCTTGGATCTAACCCCATTTCTTTCCTTCTTGCAGGTTCTGGATCAACTAGGAGCTCACTAGATTAACACCCTCGTTATCCTTCCATCATCTCTTTGTTCTTATTTCCTACAGTTGATGTTTTGTGTTGGTTGATATCTAAGGTTTCCACTTTTCAAATCTCATGGTATAATTCAACTCAAAACAAAAGATATTATGTCCTATATTTTGGCATGACAAAGATAGTGTGACATTGCGAGAATTCTCTGCATTCCTCCACCATCATGTGATCCAAGATTATGGGTCATTGATATAGTGTCTATGAATTTCATCAATGTGCCTATGTGTTAATATGGTGTTGGCCCATGCATGTTGAAGATGTCACGCACAACAAGTAATCATGGGCATCAATTTTGGGGTTGGCCAAATAGAAAAAAGGTCTGAATATGTAATTATATTTTATGTTTAAAAATAATGTGACAACTAATCATTTTAGGAAGAACTGATGTAGATTTAGTATTGCAGGGAAATAGTGGATGTCAATACTTTTGGTGGGTCGATGAAACCACATTTATATGTATCCCTCTACACCTATACTTGATGTAGGAAATGAGTGCAACTTGTGCAAGGCTCGAGAGGTGGCTAGTGCCACCAAGATTGCTTCAATGGCGAAAGCAGAAATCATGTTTCTACGATGCCTTCTTTGTGTAGTTTGTACACTACTTTGTTGGGACCATATGCATAAATGTGGTTAATAGAGGGCTATTGTAGATACTGAAATGTTTTTATAATTTCAAGTAGATATGTTGGACATATTTTGATAAAATTGTGAAATTTTTTATTGTTTATGACTTTGTTATGATTTTCAATATAAAATTAAAAAAAATTAAAAATTAACCTTATTTAAAAAAATGGGGAAATAGAGAATGGGGAAATTTTACTGTCATAGGACTCTTGACACCACCTCCATAATTAGTGTGTTTTGATTACCTAATGTAATTGATTCCACCGTAATTTTTATTTAGGATCAGAATTAGTTCTTTGTGTCCTTTTTTCTTGTTTTTTCATTTGTTGTATGTATCTAATGATTATATAAATATGATTGTATGTTGGTCGATGCCCAATGGAGTGGAAAATTTCTTATTCTTATATTGCCAAAAATAAAAGTTTGGCATCCTTTGGCATTTGGGAGACACTTCAATTACTTCATTATCCCATTTGGACTTACATTCTAACCAAACATATTCATTATTCCATTGATTTATGATGATTTTTCATTATTGTGCCAAATAAGAAGTCAATTAGTATTTGTTACATAACAATATATATTAAAAAAAAAGAAAAAAACTATCCTTCTCATAATATTATCAATTATTAGGATGTTTTTTTTTTATGAAGATATAATTGTATTGAACCTTATTTGATCAACTCTTATATGTATAGGTGATGATGCAGTCAAGGATGGTGGATCCAATGAAGGATAGTCCAAACCTTGCAGCCAACATAATTAAATAGTGGAATACTCAACACAACTGATAACATTTCAATTTTTTCAAGTAATTAGCATTAACATGCCTAGCTGTAAGGCCTTCTGGGTTAGGGCCAACTAAAAATAGAAACAACTCTGCAAGATCCACAAATAGATCCAATACAATCTCAGCTAGTTCAGCTCTGAAGACAATCAGAAGCTGATGGAAACTCTAAGATAGATCTAAACTTGAGCTCATAAGCCTCCAAGAAATATCCTTGTCTCCAAGTGTGCAAACCACTAGCTCTGCTATAAACAACTATCAAATAATAATCTGATCTGCAAGATCATGCAAGATCTTTTCCATTACTTCACCAACTTTATCTTTCAGAACCTCAGATCTGATTCACTAAGTCTTCCAAGTCATGAACCTCTAATCTCCCAATGATCCTCTAATCTCTCCTCTGTCCTCTCCTCTAAACATCTACCCAAACATCCTATAAATACTAGTCATCAGCCACAAGTCAGCTGGATGAAACCCTTAACTCCCCCAAAAAATAATTAAATGCCATACAAGTCGGCTTACAATTGTATACAAACATTTAATTCAGCATGTCAGCCTATAATAATAGCTACCAACAAAAAATGCACCAAGTCAGCTCAACAAATCACACAAAACTCCAATTGGTAAGCCATAACTACTGAGAAATAGTGAATTAACTGAGCACGTAATGCATCACCAAGCACTAGTGTCAACCGAGCACTGCAGGAATGACCGAGTAAGACTTCACCAAGCATCAAAGACTACCGAGTTCCTTCAGTGACTGAGATTCCTTCAATGATCAAGGCTATTGGTCAAGGCTGCAACTGAGTAACATCGACCAAAATACAAACACCCCATGTAGTTTCACTAAGGACAAAGAATGTGTTGGAATTAGGAGAGATAGGGTACTGAGAGGGGAGGGGTGAATCAATGCCCACAAAAAAATTTAACACATCAACCTTTTAGATCTAAAATAGTAAACAATATAACCTTCCAAAATAACTTGTATCTAATGCATGTATCATTCATCCATTAAACTTGTGAAAGTAAATAAAATGAAATAAAAAATATAACAGTCCCATAACACAAGTATTTTGGTAACACAGAAACCCTTGTTTGAAGGTAAAAATTGCGGTGGGGATGACACCCATAAATTCTTCACTACTACAGATAGAAAAGGTTTTCTTGTTAGGGCTATAAGTTTTGATCACTTTTGGTGATCTTACCCTATTAGGAGTAACATATTAGATCATATAGATCTACCTAGTTATAGGATTTTAGCAACACTACTTGAGTGTGCACTTGGTTAAGAGATTTACAAAAGACTGTCAAGTCTACTCTGTTAGGAGATTTTACCAAAAACTCTATTACAATGATTAGAAAGAAATAGGTAACTATCTGCTAATGACAACTCAAATTTTCTAATATAGATCCATAAAGTATAGAATATATATCACCTTATACTATGTGAATCTCTACTCTGAACTGCTCGGTTAGCCTACTCTAATTCTGCTTAATCTGATTTCCGCTAAATACTATTTTGCTCTATCAACTAATAATCTTGAGGGTTGGCAAGTGCTTCAAGTTCTTCTTCATTCATACATTAGTTCACAAAAATGGTGTAAACATACAATTATATAGCATACTACTTTATGTTGCTTAACAAAATTAGGTTACAATATCTTAGAGAAAACCCTAAGATCACTGGTGTATAAAGATAACCTAGATCAAACATTTACAAATGATCTTCAACAATAAATGATCCTTGATCTTGGTAAAACATTTTCTGATTCTGTTGTAACCATTTGCATTGAAGAATGTGCCATTCTTGAATACTATGTCATTTTATGTGATCCTTGGTAAACACTATAAATACTACTCGGTGTTTACTATCTCTCAGTGGTTGTGTCAGATGGTCGGTAAAACTATCTGGTGCTTGGTATGAAGACTTAACCAACTGGCTTGTATTGCTTATAGTTACCAACTAGGTTCATAAAAGTAAAGGACTGATGTCTTTGATACCCTTTGATACTAATGACAATCATTAATGCTCAATAGAGATAACAATCTCCCCCTTTGGCATTAGTATCAAAACTTGAGTGTATATAGACCTTATGTCTCAAAACTTATATCTCTACCATATACATATACATATCAAAAATTTCTAAATACTCCCCCTCGGTGCATGCTCTGGTAATGTGAAGTATACTTAGCAAAATGTTTCATATTTGGCATATACATGTTATCCCCCTTTAACTTCATCTTCTATATACATGCTTTCCCTCTTTTTGATATTAATGCCAAATAGAAAAAGTGTATACTTACAACTTGTCAAAAATGTGATGATGGGTTTTCTTCAATGACTCCAAGAGGTTTTCCCATTCCTCTTTCAAGTTGGTGAGAGCAATGTGCTCAAGACCGACTTGTGCATGCATATTAGAAATGTTGTCGAACACAGAAATCTCTGGTATTGCAACAAGCGTTTGTGCCCTGACAATATGTTTCTCAAAAATTTCAGGTATGGAAGGAGTTCAGTCTCTAACTTAGTAACTTTATCATTTATCCACTCTTCTTTCTTCTTGAGATCTACTATCAACTGCCTGAGTTCTTGAAAACTGAGCATATGCTTTGAAGAAGCTTGTGGCTCAGTTGTAGTTGCATTTGCACTGACTGTGATTTCATTCTCAAATTGTTTAATCATTTCACTAATCTCTACAGTCAATATTCCAATAGTGCATAGCTTAGACAAGATTTGGAAAATAGAATTAGTAATACACTGAATCTCAATTATTACCTCTGAACGTTTAACCTTGTTAATAGCCACTTCTTGGCTGATTCTCTCGACAAGTTTATCTTGAATCTTGGACTCTTCCCTTTCCTCTATTATTTTATCAGCTTCAATATCTAGTTCATTTATCTTCTCGATAAGTTTTGTAAGTGTTAGAAATAGGGAATACTGAGAGGGGGGGTGAATTAGTGATGCAGCAGTGGCAAGTAGGAGCTTTCAAATAGTGACAATTAGGTGAGTTCCAAGGTCTCAACACCCAAGGGAACAGGGTCAAGTGCTCAATACTTATCACAAGTATAAAAAATTACTAGGAGGAAGGTTATCACAACCCCAACTATCCAAGGTAACCCAATCACTAGGCTTACCAAAGTTCTAAGCACCCAAAACCAAGAATTCACTAAGATGTCTCCTTAACTCAATGAGTAATCAAACCCCATGAAATGAATTATAAGACTAGGGGTGGCCTAAAATCACTTTTATGGCATATTTAGGTCCTATTACTTTAGTTCCAATGTTTCTTTCATTCCACGGCAACCCATAGTACTAAGCTACTTCATTAACCAGGGATTTGGCTTGTAGCCTTTCCAAACTAGTATTTTGAATCTAGATAAAAATCCTTCCAAAAAAAGTATGAATTAGGTTGAGGATCCTAACACCCTTTTGGGACTTATGGAACATATCCAAACACTAGGACTTGAAACCAAATTGAGGTCACTGATTTATCCAATTTTAGGACAGGGCTAATAGGCTTAATTAGGTCTGAATTACACTACAAGTGCTTCTTCCTCCAAGACAATGCCAAGATCAATGATGGGATCATTTGAGGGAATGTATAAGGGATCCAAATCTATAATCTTGGGTCTTTATGAATCCCCAACTAGTTTTTAGCATGACTGTACTAAGTCATTGGCAGGTGCACATATGGGCCTGTACACCTAGGGCTTTGTGGAAAACACACCTCTCTATAGAAATTCACCTCTAATCCTCATTTTCTAAAAGCACATAAAAAAAGGTTTAATTCCACCAAGGGGCATCAGATTCCCATGGTGGAATTGGGTCAAAATTTCAAACCCTATCGGAAACCTGCTGGAAACCCTCAATCCAGGTAAGCAAACAAAAACCTCTGATAACTTCTAATCTAGGATGAGTTAGATCATGAAACCTATTTAATTTTAAAGTGTATTGGATACACCAACTCCTAAACTCAAAATTTCATGCACACCATTCTGTACCTGTCTGTACTAGGGCACTGTTCTCAAGGATTGCAGGGAAATGGTTGATATTTTATTGATATATTGTCAAATTACATCTTCTTGGCCTACCACCCACCTATAAGGGCTTATGTAGGCACTCCCAATGGTTACATAACTTGTTTGAACCAACTAGCCATTTGGGAGTTGTGTTTAGCATGTTTGACAACTTTTAAGAAAGTTGCTCGAAAGTTGCATGACAACTTTTAGAGCAACTTTTGCCTAATTTGCAAAATTGCAAATCTAATGACCAAACTTGCTCCTAGTATTAAGCTAATGATCCAACATGGATCTAAAACATTAATAACATGAAAAATCCTAAGATCCTATGATTTTTAGGCCCATTGACCATTTTGACCATAGTTAGCCAGGGGCTTATAATTGTGCCAACCCTGGGACTAGGCCTTACAAGTTGGTCTAGGTGCGTGACTAATAACTTCTAAAGTAGAGAGTTTAGGACTCTTAGGTGCATTGTTTGATGATTTTAGAGTAGGTTCTCCTGCACCATACTCCCCTTGATTTTTAGAACTCAAGTCCCTACTTGAGGGTAACAAATCCACCGAAGTCCCATGTTGTTTGATTTCGTCTTCGGTTAGCCAAGTAGCATCTATGTTGGGGAGGCCCTTCCATTTAACTAAGTACTGCATTTACTTCTTAGTTCTGGTCTGCTTTAATAGCTTGGTGTCTAAAATTGCTTCTATCTCCATTGGTTTTCTTTGGGGAAGATCAGTAACATAGTCTTCATTGTAGATGTTTGTTTCCTCACCTTGTTCATTCATTGCATCTGTTGTAGCTTTGTAGATGTTAAGGTCTACAACATTAAATATTGGGGAGATTTGCAAAGTTGGAGGAAGGGAGATTTCATAGGCATTCTCATCGATTTTGTTTAGTATGTTGTAGGGACCTACTTTCTTCATTTTTAGTTTGGAGTATCTACCCTTAGGTAGTCTCTCTTTCCTTAGGAATGCCCAAACCCTGTCTCCCACTTTGAAGTGGACCTCTCTCCTTCTTTTGTCAGCATTTTCTTTTTACTTCAAACTAGATCTTTGCAATGTTTCTTTTGCTTGTTGTTGTACCTTTGTGATGAGCTCTACTAGTTCTTGGCCTTGAGCACTAATTTTGAAATCAAAGGGGAGTTCCATTAGATCCAATGGTCCCTTGGGGTGCAAACCATATATTGCTTGGAATGGATTTTTACCAGTTGACCTATTTATAGAGTCATTGAAGGCAAAATCTGCTTGGGGCAGGATTGTATCCCAACTTTGTGTGTATTTCTTGGTTAGACATATTAGGAGATTGCCTAGGGACCTGTTTACTACCTCAGTTTCCCCATTTGTTTGTGGGTGATAGGCAGAGCTATAGGTGTGATTTGAACCCAAATTCTTGAAGAGTGTCCTCCAAAAGTGTCCTTGGGACTTTACATCCCTGTTTGATACAATTGTCTGAGGCAAACCATGAATTCTGACTACTTCTCTAAAGAAGAGGTTAGCTATATGAGATGCATCATTTGTGCTCTTACATGGCACAAAGTGGGCCATTTTGCTAAACCTATCCACTATGACAAAAACACTATCAAATCCTTTCTTGGTTTTAGGTAGTCCCATGACAAAATCCATTGAGATGGACTCCCAAGGTCTTGAAGGGATTGGTAAGGGTTGGTAGAGCCCTTGATTTGTTGTCATCACTTTAGCTTGTTGGAAAATAGTACAGGATTCAATAAAATTCTTAACTTCATTGTTCAACTTGGGCCAAAAATAGCTCCTCTTCACCATGTATGTTGTCTTGTCAGTGCCAAAGTGACCTCCTAGGCCACCACAATGCTTTTCTTTGATTATATTTGTCCTCATTGAACACTTTGGTATGCATAATTGTGCTCCCTTGAATAGAAGCCCATTCTGAATTAGATATTCAAAAAAATTAGTGTGATATCTGCCCTCCATTTTTGTGCAAATCTGATATACCTCTACAAAATTAGGGTCATCTGAGTACAAGTGTTTAAGGGACTCAATTCCCACACTTTGTAATTGAACTTCTTCAATCAGACTAGTCCTCCTACTAAGAGCATCAACAACTTTGTTTGCTACACCCTTCTTATGCTTAATGTTGAATGTATAGGCGTACAACTGCTCTACCCATTTCAGATGTCTGATAGAGAGTTTCTCTTGAGAATTGAGGAAGCTCAATGCATGGTTGTTAGTGTAGACTACAAACTCTTTTGGGATCAAATAGTGCCTCCATTTTTTGAGGGCTTGGACCATGGCATAGAGCTCTAGGTCATATTTAGATTACTTTCTTCTAGCCTCATTCAATGTCTATGAGAATAAAGCAACTGCCTTGCCTTCTTGGCTTAGGACTGCACCTATAGCCAAATTGCTTGCATCTGTTTCCATAGTGAAGACTTTGTTAAAATCAGGGAGTACCAAGATAGGGTATTGGGAGACTCTATTCTTCAAGTATTGGAATGCATCATTGGCTTCCTTTGTCCATGAAAACGTAGTCTTCTTCCCACCTTTGATTGTTTCAAGCATTGGTGCACACACATGACTGAAATTTTTGATAAAATTCCTATAGAATGTTGCAAGCTGATGGAAGCTCCTTACATCACCTTGATTCTTTGGTGGAGGCCAATTAATGATTGCATCTACCTTCTTAGGATCCATTTTGAGGGTACCTTGTGAGATCACAAAACCTAGGAACACAAGTTCCTTCCTCATAAACATGCATTTTTCCAAGTTGATTACCAACTTGTGTTGATGGGGTCTTCTTAGTACCTGTTCCACATGATCAAGATGGTCTTCCTTGCTATGACTGAATATTAGTATGTCATCAAGGTAAACAAAAACAAATTTACCAATAAAATCTATGAATATCTTATTCATAAGCCTCATAAAAGTGCTAGGGGCATTGCTTAAACCAAAGGGCATTACTAACCATTCAAAAAAACCTTTAGTTGTCTTGAATTCTATTTTCCATTCATCTCCTAGTTTGATTCTTATTTGATGGTAACCAGACTTTAAATCTATCTTGGTGAAGTAGTAAGAACCTCCTAGTTGATCCAATAGGTCCTCAATCCTTGGCATGGGGAATCTATACCTTATTGTGATTATGTTTAGGGACCTGCTATCAGTGCATAACCTCCATTTTCCATCCTTTTTAGGGGCCAAGACTAAAGGTACTACACAAGGACTGAGACTCTTTTCAATGAGCCCTCTTTCCAACAATTCAATGACCTGTTTTGCAATCTCTACATGCTACAATGGTGTCATTTTGTATGGTGCCTTATTAGGTAGGGATGAGCCTAGTATGAGGTCTATTTGATGACTGATGTCCCTAATGGGAGCGAGGCTAGTGGGTAGGTCACTAACAGTGACATCTTTATACTTTTGCAACAGTTTTATGGCTTCATTTGGTATGGTCTCTTTTTTATCAGACCTGATTTTATCTTTGGGCTTTGAGATTAAGACAAATGGCTCAATATCATATTCTTTCAAGGTTTTTAACATCTCTTTTTCTCCCATGATAATCACAGTGGGTTCTTTTTCAAATTTATTATCCGGCAGGGGCTTCATAGTGAAGGTCTACCCATCTTTAGTGATGGAGTAGGTGTTCTTCCTACAATGGTGTATGGCATCAATAGTAGATTTCTAGGGCTTGCCTAGAAGGATGTGTGAGGCATCCATCTCAACCACATCACAAAGAACTTTGTCCCTAAAATCTGCAATTTAGAACTCTATCCATGCTTGTTCTGTTACTAGAGTTTGTTGGCCTTTCGGTAACCATGAAACATGATAGGGGCAAGGGTGTGGCTTCTTAGGGAGGTTTAACTTCTGAACCATTTCACAAGATACAAGATTTTTAGTTGAACCAGAATCTATAAGAAGATTTCATACCTTTCCATGATATTTGATCTTTGTCCTGAAGAGATTCTTCCTTTGTGGAGGTTCTTGGGTTTTTGGTACTTGAAGGAAGACTTGCCTCATCATCAAACACACTCCTTTTGGTTCCAAGTCTCTAGCATTAGCATGGTCTTCTTTCTTATCTTCTTGGACAAGCTGTGCTCTCCTCTCACCTTGGTTATTGTTGTTCCTCTTCTCAGGGCATCTTCTTGCATGGTGTCCCATTTGGTTGCAATAGAAACATTTGAATGGACCATTACCTCTCCCTGAATTTATCCTTCCTCTATTGAAAGGCCTTCTTCCTCTATAGTTTCCTCTTGAATTAGAGTCACTATTTTCTTTATCTCCTTGGTCAGGGGTCTTGCTGATGCTACCACTATTTTGTCCCTTGTTCCAAGAGTTTCCTTTGCCTCTAAAGTTCTTACCACTATCATTACTCTTCCCTTTGCCAAAGTCTTGTTTTCTTTTCCATTTTTCCTCTACCTTGAGTGCCATTTGATAGCACTTATTGACTGTGGTAGGGAAGTGTAGGCTTAGTTCTTCTTGAATGGATACCTTCAAGCCATTCATGTACCTTGCTAGTTTTTCTTCCTCATCTTCTACCATATTGGTCTTCATACATAGTTTTAGGAACTCTTCAGTGTAAGAGCCTACATCCATGTCCTTTTGTTTTAAAATTTTCTTCCTCTTATGGAGTTGTACCCCATAGTCCTCAGGTACATATGTCTCTTTGATCAATGTTATCATCCTATTCCATGAATTGATCATGTTCTTCCCATTCTTCACCCTCTCTATTTGGATGAAGTTCCACCAAGTTAGGGATGCTCCCTTTAACTTGGATCTTGCCACCTTTACCCTCTACTTTTCAAGGATGTCCTCACATTCAAAGAATGTTGTCAAAGCCTCTATCCAATCCAAGGCTAGATCAGCATTCATCTTGTTAAAGACCGACAAATCTATCTTCTCCTCCATGGTTCTCCTCCCCATGGATTTTAAGGCATCTATGAAATGCCTTTGGTCTACAGGGATATATTGATCAGTATCATCCTCCTCTTCTTTACTCCCTTCTCCATTTTCAGACCCATCTTCTTTGTCCTTGTCATCAAGCTTCTTCTCAAGTTCTTGAAGCCTCTTAGTTAAGGCTTTGTTTGCAACCTTTTTCTCTCTAACCATCTTTTATAACTAACTATTTATGACCCTTGCATGGATCTCCTCATTCTCAGGATCAGACATAGGTCTGATACCACTTGATGCAGCAGTGGCAAGCAAAAGCTTTCAAACAGTGACAATTAGGTGAGTTCCAAGGTCTCAACACCCAAGGGAACAGGTTCAAGCACTCAATACTTATCAAAAGTATCAAAAAGGACTAGGAGGAAGGTTATCACAACCCCAACTATCCAAGGTAACCCAATCACTAGGCTTACCAAAGTTCTAAGCACCCAAAACCAAGAATTCACTAAGAGGTCTCCTTAACTCAATGAGTAATCAAACCCCATGAAATGACTTATAACACTAGGGGTGGCCTAAAATCACTATTATGGCCTATTTAGGTCCTATTACTTTAGTTCCAATGGTTCTTTCATTCAAAGGCAACACATAGTACTAAGCTACTTCATTAACCAAGGATTTGGCTTGTAGCCTTTCCAAACTAGTATTTTGAATCTAGATAAAAATCCTTCCAAAAAAAGTATGAATTAGGTTGAGGATCGTGACACCCTTTTGGGACTTATGGAACATATCCAAACACTAGGACTTGAAACCAAATGGAGGTCACTGATTTATTCAATTTTAGGACAGGGCTAATAGGCCTAATTAGGTATGAATTTCTCTACAAGTGATTCTTCCTCCAAGCCAATGCCAAGATTAATGATGGGATCCTTTGAGGGCATGTATAAGGGCTCCAAATCCAAAATCTTGGGTCTTGATGAATGCCCAACCGATTTTTAGCATGACTGTACTAAGTCACTCGCAGGTGCACATATGGGCTTGTACACTTAGGGATTTGTGGAAAATACACCTCCCTACAAAAATCCACCTCTAATCTACATTTTATTAAAGCACATAAAAAAATGTTGAATTCCACCAAGGGGCATTAGATTCCCATGGTGGAATTGGGTCAAAAGTTCAAACCCTATTGGAAACTTGCTGGAAACCCTTAATCTAGGTAAGCAAACAAAAACCTCTAATAACTTTTGATCTAGGATGATTTAGACCATGAAACCTATTGCATTTGAAAGTGTATTGGATACACCAACTCCTGAACTCAAAATTTCATGCACACTAGTATGTACCCATCCATACTAGGGCACTGTTCTCGAGGATTGCAGGGAAATGGTTGATATTTTATTGATAATTTGTCAAATTAAATCTTCTTGGCCTACCACCCACCTATAAGGGCTTATGTAGGCACTCCCAATGGTTACATAACTTTTTTGAACCAACTAGCCATTTGGGAGTTGTGTTTAGCTTGTTTGACAACTTTTAAGAAAGTTGCTCGAAAGTTGCATGACAACTTTTAGAGCAACTTTTGCCTAATTTGCAAAATTGCAAATCTAATGACCAAACTTGCTCCTAGCATTAAGCTAATGATCCAACATGGATCTAAAACCTTAAAAACATGAAAAATCCTAAGATCCTATGATTTTTAGGCCCATTGACCATTTTGACCATAGTTAGCCAGGGGCTTATAATTGTGCCAACCTTGGGACTAGGCCTTACAAGTTGGTCTAGGTGCTTGACTAATAACTTGTAAACTAAGTAGAGAGTTTAGGACTCTTAGGTGCATTTTTTGATGAGTTTAGAGTAGGTGCTCTTGCCAATGGAAAACCCTGGTGGGGATGGTACCCACAAAGATCCACTAATCAAAAGTATCCTGTTAAGGATGTTGACCCTATTAGGAGTCTATTACAAGCATATAGTGTATCAGTCCTAATTAAGGGACTATAGGCCTTGTTAGAAGCCTCAATCCTGTTAGAATTTATAGTACAAAATGTGATTACCAGATGATCCCACTACCCGAACAAGTAATGTACAATATACATTGATTACAAAATAAGTTAAGGTACATAACCTTATACTGCTTGCATCAATATCTCTTCGCTGCTCTTTTACTATCGCTATTACATAAGCTTCATATACTTCACATCATATCACTTTTCCACATCTATTGTGTTCTTACTTCTAATTTACAATTACAATTATACCAATAGCTTTATCCAAGATTTAACATCTAGGATGTCATCTCTTTATATTGTTAATTCATTATTTTGATAAACAAAATAATCCCTTAACTCTTTACTAGTTTTGTCTTCATATTTTATCTTGTCGGCTTTACACTGTCTTCGGTAAAACTATCATAACTTCTTTTGTTAATGTCACACTGACTTGCGCTCTATGATGGGTGATCAATAGACATCATAGAGTCTATGTTCAAGTGTGCAAGCTCTGAACTTACTCCAGTCAATGTCACAAACAAAAACTATGTCCAGGTTCATTGGTAAAACACTGTCTCACACTTAAACAAATTTGCAATGCGCTCTATCATACTTTCTCTCTGACCTATGTGATCTTCATGTGGATCATATGTTTCCGTAATGACAACATCTATGTAATCAACTCAGCCAAATTGCCAAAAATCTCCCCCTTTGTCATTGGTGGCAACATATGAGAAAATTGGCTAAGTGTACAACTCAAAATCTCAAAAATTGTTCAAAACTATGGCCATAGTATAAAATGCATACTATCCTTATAACTCCTCAAAAATTTACTGTCTCTAATATAGTACTCCCCCTAAGAGTAACAATCCTTATCATATACTATCAATTTTCTTCTATATATCTCTCCCCCTTTGACAATAATGACAAAATAAGGTGGGGAGGATTACAAAATTGTATCACAAAAAGTGATGCAGGAGCATCCTGGGTGTAAGAGAAATCTTGCATCACCCAAAAAAAAATTTGTTTTTGTATTCAATAAGGGCTATCTTGTGCAGAGTTGCTATTTATGGAAACTTGCTATTTTTAGTAAGTTGTTCTTATGATCTCAGAATGTCTGATTTTACATATGGAGGTTCATCTCAGTCATATCAGCTTGCCAGCAAAGTTTCATGGCTAGATCAGGTGTAGTTTTGAAGATATTGAAGATTTTCAATATTGGCAGCAGGGTACAGAAACTTCAAACTCAGTTTTGAAGGCTTTAGAGGCCCCGAATGAGGTTGAAAACTTGGGTTACGGGTGCTTTGCGTTGGTCAAGCCTGTAGAGCACTTCGTGGCATTTCAAAAATGGGGTTATAATAGCCAATCGGGTCAATGGGCGATGACTTATGGTCTTCGGAAGTTGGGTCACCTGAAATGGCAGAAAATAATTTTTCTTCAAAATTTCTGTTTGGGTTTCAAAACTCATTTTAAGCCGACTTTGATGTAAATTGTAAAATAAAATAATTCTAAGTTTGGTCGGCCCTAAGGGCTAAATTTCTAGAACCTTCTCGGGCGGTGGAAATTGCCTATATAAAGAAGGCCCGTAGTGTTGTCTAGGGCAGTTTTGGGTAGTAGATCTGGGTATTGATTCGAGGATTTTTCCTACAGAATATTGTAAGGGAATGCCCATGTGGCTTTGCATATTGTAATTCTGAAAGTTTGTAATTCCACATTTGTGGAGATAATAAGAAGCCAATTTTTTGTTCTTGCATATTATTGCTGTTGTTTCTCTATTTCTTTTATGTGTTTGTGGTACTAAGGGGAGCACCCTTCATCAAGTGGTATCAGAGTAGGAGTTCTTGAGTGTGTAAATAGATCACCGACTGTGAGGGAGTTTGCACCAGGACCGTAGTTAGGGTTTCAGTGCGCATCGCGAAAATGCCTCCACGAAGAGAACGTGGCGGAAGAGCTGGTGCTGTGACACTTGAGGTTAGAGAGCTGCAGAGACAAGTGTGAGCATTGCAAGAAGAGATTCCCAGAGGAATGAATCTTAATGTCAAAGACGAAAGTGAGGATGAAGCTGAAGAAGAATATCAAGGAGGAGAAGATGAAGTTGTGAATTAGGAGGAAGAAAGACTTTTTCGGGTGATTTCCAAGATTGGGAAAAGACCTAAGATTGAGGTTCCTACATTTTCTAGAAATCTTAACCTAGAGGAATTGATCGACTGGATCAATAAATGTGAGAAATATTTTGAGTATGAAGATGTTGAGGATCTTGATAGGGTCAAATTTGTGATGGCCAGACTGAAAGGTCATGCGAAGATTTGGTGGCAAGAGATTCAATTGGAGCGAAATAGAAGAGGGAAAGATAAAATCACAAGATGGGATCGGATGGTGGATAAATTGAAGCGACAGTTCATTCTTGTTGATTATGAGCTTGACCTACTAAAGAAAATGAAAAGTTTGAAGCAAGCAGGAAGATCTGTTCAGGAGTATAAAGAGGAGTTCTATGGACTCCTCATCAGAATAGGCCATGTAGAAGCTGATAAGGAGAAAGTTGCCCGATACCTTAATGGGTTAAGGCCAAGCATTCAGGAGGAGTTGAATCTGGTTCGAATGAACAGTAATGAAGAGGCATACCAATTTGCCCTAAAAGTAGAGGAAAAGCTAAACAAGAAGTTTGAGAGTAGACAAAATGGAAGAGGTCGTGGTGGAAGATCTGGTGGACGGTCATATGGTGGCCGAAATGAAGATCTGAAAAAGAAGGATGAGGCCAGTAGTAGTCAAAATCAGAGAGGAAATAATTCCAATTGTTTCCAAGATCAGAGTAATAGAGATCAGAGAGGAAGAGGAAAAGGACAAAGATCTAGAAGAGGAGGCTTCCGTGGAACATGTTTTCACTGTGGAGAAGAAGGTCATAGGGCATTTGAATGTCCTCAGCACCAAGGTAGAACAGACAGGAGAAATGAAGGCTAGGCCAAAGTTGCACATGTAGATGAAGATGCTAGATCATCAAATTTTGAAGATGCTGAAAGAGGAGAAACGCTAATTAATAGAAGAGTCTTGCTGAGTGGTGAGAATGAACCTGAACAAAGGAGGAGCCTGTTTCGCACTAGATGCAAGTGTGAGGGTAAATGCTGCTGATGTGATTATCGATAGTGGAAGCACTGACAATTTGGTGTCAGAAGAGATGATGACAAAGTTGAAGCTCAAGAGATAGAAACACCCACATCCATATCAGATTGCCTAGGTGTAGGATGACCACAAGGTCATGGTCAGTGAACAGTGCCTGGTAAAGTTCAAGATCGGCGGGTACCAAGATGAGGTACTATATGATATCATCTCTATGGATGCATGTCATATGTTGTTGGGTAGACCGTGGCATTTTGACAGATGTGTTGTACATGATGGTTGTGAGAATACCTATTCCCTGACAAAGGATGGAGTGCGACATAAGCTAAAGCCATTTAAGGAGACCGAAGAAAAGGTATGTGGTAATGCAAGAATAACTTTTGTTGATAGAAGAAAATTCTTAGATGGTATGAGGCATGAGCATGTATGTTTTGCTTTAATTCCAAAAGCTGGTAAAGAGGAAGTAGAGGATGTACCTGTAGAGGTTGCAGATTTGTTGAATAAGTTTCAGGATAATGTATCTGATAATGTACCTGATGGATTACCACTAGTAAGGAAGATCAGTCATCAGATGGATTTGATTCCAGGAGCGAGTTTGCCAAACAAGGCAGCACATAGAATGACACCAACAGAAAGTGAAGAGTTGAATAGACAAGTACATGAGTTATTGCAGAAGGGGTTGATTCAAGAGAGTTTGAGTCCCTGTGTTGTACTAGCGGTATTAGCACCAAAGAAGAATGGAGAGTGGAGGATGTGTATAAATTCTAGAGTAATAAACAAGATCACAATCAAGTATAGGTTTCCATTGCCATGAATGGATGATATTATGGATTGTTTGAGTGGGGCTATGTATTTCTCAAAGATAGATCTGAAGAGTGGATATCACTAGATTCGGATCAGAGAAGGAGATGAATGGAAGATTGCCTTCAAGAAAAAGGAAAGACTATATGAGTGGTTAGCCATGCCTTTTGGGCTAACCAATGCACCGAGCACTTTCATGCGGCTCATGAACGAGGTTCTGAAAGAATTTCTGGGTAAGTTTTTCATTGTTTACCTAGATGATAGTTTAATTTTTAGCAAGACATTGGAGGGATATATGATGCATATGCGTATGGTGTTTGAGAAGTTGAGAGATGAGAAATTATTTATTAATTTGAAGAAGTGCAGTTTTGTGAAGAAAGAGTTAGTGTATTTGGGATTTGTAGTTTTAGTAGAAGGTCTAAAAATAGACCTAGAGAAGGTACAAGCTATCCTTGAATGGCCTACTCTAAGGAGTGCTACTGAGGTAAGATCTTTTCATGGTTTGGATAGCTTTTATAGAAATTTTATCAGAAATTTTAGCAGTATTTGTGGACCCTTGATTGAAACAATGAGAGAGAATAGAAAAGAGTTTAAGTGGACTAATGGGGTAGAAAAGAGTTTTCAATTGTTGAAACAAAAAGTTACAGAACAACCTGTTTTAGCACTTCCAAATTTTAATAAGGTGTTTCAAGTAGATTGTGATGCTAGTGGTACTGCAATAGGAGCTGTTATGAGCCAAGAAGGTAAACCTGTTGCTTATTTCAGTGAAAAGTTAAATGATGCCAAGAGAAAATATTCTGTCTATGATCAAAAATTTTATGCTATAGTTCAGGCATTAAAGAAGTGGAGACATTATCTACTTCCTAAGGATTTTATTTTGTATACTGATCATCAAGCATTGCAATATTTGAATACTCAAGGAAAGTTGAATCAGAGGCATTTGAAATGGGTTGAGTTTTTGCAGAGTTATACATTTGTTTTAAAACATAAGAGTGGAAAGTCTAATAGGGTTGTGGATGCTCTTAGCAGAAGGCAACAATTGCTGATAGAGATGTAGATTGAAGTCCTTGGGTTCAAGGAACTCAAGAATTTGTATCCAGATGATCTTGATTTTGGTGAAGCTTGGAAAGCTTGTACAGAACCTGTTACTCTAGACAGGACAAAATGGCTGGATTTTATCATCCAAGATGATATGCTATTCAGAGGGAGTCAGTTGTGCATTTCATGAAGTTCTATGAGGGAGAATCTCATCAAGGAGAAGCATAGTGGAGGATTGGCTGGACATTTTGGTTGTGATAAAACCCTTACTTTGGTTGGTTAGAATTATTATACAATTGCAGCAAGATGTGAAGAAGTTTGTACAAAGTTGCAGAGTATGTCAAATGGTGAAAGGAGTGAAGCAAAATATAGGGTTGTATCAGCCATTACCTGTACCAGAGAAGCCTTGGGAGGATATCAGTATGGACTTTGTTCTTATTTTACCAATGACACAGTGGGGACATGATTCAATTTTTATAGTAGTTGACAAATTTTAGAAGATGACACATTTCATTCCTTGCAAGAAGACTAATGATGCTGTTCATGTAGCAAAATTATTTTTCAGAAAAGTGGTGAGACTACATGGTTTACCAAAGACCATAGTTTCAGATCGAGATACTAAGTTTGTTGGATATTTCTAGCGGACATTGTGGAAGAAGTTGAAGACAAATTTGAAGTTCAGTTCATCACATCATCCATAGACTGATGGACAGATAGAGGTGGTGAATAGAAGTTTGGGAAATCTACTAAGATGTTTGATTGGAGATAAGCCAACAGGATGGGATTTGATTTTACCACAGGTAGAATTTGCATACAATAATTTTGTCAACAAGAGCACTGGTAAATCACCATTCCAGATTGTATATGGAAGTAGTCCAAGAAATGCATCTGAGTTGAGAAAGATAGATAAAGGAGAAATAAGTAGTGCTGAAGCTGAGGATTTTGCAGAACATTTGAAGAACATCCATGAGGAGGTGAGGAAGCATATTACCAAGATGAATGTGCAGTATAAAACTAAGGCAGGTGAGAAGAGGAGGCATAAGGAATTTTAGGTTGGGGATGAAGTCATGGTTCATTTGCTGAAGGAGTGGTTTCCAATTGGTACATATAACAAGCTAAAAATGAAGAAGTTTGGACCATGTAAGATACTGAAGAAGCATGATTCAGGAAATGCATATGAGGTAGGATTGCCTACTGAGCTGAATATTTCACCAGTGTTTAACATTTTAGATTTGACAGAGTATCATGAAGGAGGTGTTGAAGATGAGCTTGCAGCAGCATAGTGGATTATTCCAGCAACCAGTTCAGATATCAAGGAGATTGAAGACATACTGGACAGTCGTGTTGGCAGAAGCACAAGGAACAGGACATATGAAGAGTATGTGGTCAAATGGAAAGGATGACCTGTTGAAGATTCATCATGGCTAACAAAGGAGGAGGTTAACTGTCTTGGTTTTCCTCTGCACACCTCAGTCGTGACAGGGTCACTTCTCAAATTACCCCGGGTGTCTGATGCAGGAGCATCCTGGGTGTAAGAGAAATCTTGCATCACCCAAAAATATTTCTATTTTTGTATTCAATAAGGGCTATCTTGTGCAGAGTTTCTATTTATGGAAACTTGCTATTTTTAGTAAGTTGGTCTTACGATCTTGGAATGTCTGATTTTACATATGGAGGTTCATCTCAGTCATATCAGCCTACCAGCAAAGTTTCATGGCTAGATTAGGTGTAGTTTTGAAGATATTGAAGATTTTCGATATTGGCAGCAAGGTACAGAAACTTCAAACTCAGTTTTGAAGGCTTTAGAGGTCCCGGATGAGGTTGAAAACTTGGGTGATGAGTACTTTTCACCGGTCAAACTTGTAGAGCACTTCGTGGCATTTCCAGAATGGGGGTATAATAGCCAATCGGGTCAACAGGCGATGACTTATGGTCTTCCGAAGTTGGGTCACCTGAAATGGCGGAAAATAATTTTTCTTCAAAATTTCTGTTTGGGTTTCAAAACTCATTTTGAGCCGACTTTGATGTAATAAATTGTAAAATAAAATAATTCTAAGTTTGGTCGGCCCTAAGGGCTAAATTTCTAGAACCTTCTCGGGCGGTGGAAATTGCCTATATAAAGAAGGCCCGTAGTGTTGTCTAGGGCAGTTCTGGGTAGTAGATCTAGGTATTTATTCAAGGATTTTTCCTATAGAATATTGTAAGGGAATGCCCATGTGGCTTTGCATATTGTAATTCTAAAATTTTGTAATTCCACATTTGTGGAGATAATAAGAAGCCAATTTTCTGTTCTTGCATATTATTGCTGTTGTTTCTCTATTTCTATTATGTGTTTGTGGTACTAAGGGGAGCACCTTTCATCAAGTGGTATCAGAGCAGGAGTTCTTGAGTGTGTAAATAGATTGTCGACTGTGAGGCAGTTTGCACCAGGACTGTAGTTAGGGTTTTAGCGCGCATCATGAAAATGCCTCCACGAAGAGAACGTGGCAGAAGAGCTGGTGCTGTGACATCTGAGGTTAGAGAGCTGCAGAGACAAGTGAAAGCATTGCAAGAAGAGATTTGCAGAGGAATGAATCTTAATGTCAAAGACAAAAGCGAGGATGAAGCTGAAGAAGAATATCAAGAAGGAGAAGCTAAATTTGTGAATCAGGAGGAAGAAAGACTTTTTCGGGTGATTTCCAAGATTGGGAAAAGACCTAAGATTAAGGTTCTTACATTTTCTAGAAATCTTAACCCAAAGGAATTGATCGACTAGATCAATGAATGTGAAGAATATTTTGAGTATGAAGATGTTGAGGATCCTGACAGGGTCAAATTTGCGAAGGCTAGACTGAAAGGTCATGCAAAGATTTGGTGGCAAGAGATTCAATTGGAGTGAAATAGAAGAGGGAAAGATAAAATCACAAGATGGGATCGGATGGTGGATAAATTAAAGTGACAGTTCATTCCTGTTGATTATGAGCTTGACCTACTAAAGAAAATGCAAAGTTTGAAGCAAGCAGGAAGATTTGTTTAGGAGTATACAGAGGAGTTCTATCGACTACTCATCAGAACAGGCCAGGTAGAAGCTGATAATGAGAAAGTTGCTTAATACCTTAATGGGTTAAGGCCAAGCATTCAAGAGGAGTTGAATCTGGTTCGAATGAACAGTATTGAAGAGGAATACCAGTTTGCCCTAAAAGTAGAGGAAAAGCTGAACAAGAAGTTTGAGAGAAGACAAAATGGAAGAGGTCGTGGTGGAAAATCTGGTGGACGATCATATGGTGGCCGAAATGAAGATCCAAAAAAGAAGGATGAGGCTAGTAGTAGTCAGAATCAGAGAGAAAATAATTCCAATTATTTCTAGGATCAGAGTAATAGAGGTCAGAGAGGAAGAGGACAAGGATCTGGAAGATGAAGCTTCCGTGAAACATGTTTTCACTATGGAGAAGAAGGTCATAGGGCATTTGAATGTCCTCAGCGCCAAGGCAAAATAGACAGGAGAAATGAAGGCCAGGCCAGAGTTACACATGTAGATGAAGATGCTAGATCATCAAATTTTGAAGATGTTGAAAGAGGAGAAACGCTAATTAATAGAAGAGTCTTGCTGAGTGGTGAGAATGAACCTGAACAAAGGAGGAGCCTGTTTCGCACTAGATGCAAGTGTGAGGGTAAATATTGTGATGTGATTATTGATAGTGGAAGCACTGACAATTTAGTGTCAGAAGAGATGGTGACAAAGTTGAAGCTCAAGAGATAGAAACACCCACATCCATATCGAATTGCCTGGGTGCAGGATGACCACAAAGTCATGGTCAGTGAACAGTGCCTGGTAAAGTTCAAGATCGGCGGGTACCAAGATGAGGTACTATGTAATATCATCTCTATGGATGCATGTCATATGTTGTTGGGTAGACCCTAAAAGTTTGAAAGATGTGTTGTACATGATGGTCATGTGAATACCTATTCCCTGACAAAGGATGGAGTGCGACATAAGCTAAAGCCATTGAAGGAGACCAAAGAAAAGGTATGTGGTAATGCAAGAATAACTTTTTTTGATGGAAGAAAATTTCTAGATGGTATGAGGCATGAGCATGTGTGTTTTTCTTTAATTCCAAAAGCTGGTAAAGAGGAAGTAGAGGATGTACCTGTAGAGGTTGTAGATTTGTTGAATGAGTTTCAGGATATTGTATCTGATAATGTACCTGATGGATTACCACTGGTAAGGAAGATCAGTCATCAGATGGATTTGATTTCAGGAGCCAATTTTCCAAACAAGGCAGCACATAGAATGACACAAGCAGAAAGTGAAGAGTTAAATAGACAAGTACATGAGTTATTACAGAAGGGGTTGATTCAAGAGAGTCTGAGTCCCTATGCTGTACCAGTGGTATTAGCACCAAAGAAGAATGGAGAGTGGAGGATGTGTATAGATTCCAGAGCAATAAACAAGATCACAATCAAGTATAAGTTTCCATTGCCACGAATGGATGATATTATAGATTGTTTGAGTGGGGTTGTGTATTTCTGAAAGATAGATCTGAAGAGTGGATATCACTAGATTCGGATCAGAGAAGGAGATGAATGGAAGACTTCCTTCAAGACAAAGGAAGGACTGTATGAGTGGTTAGTCATGTCTTTTGGGCTAACCAATGCACCAAGCACTTTCATGCGGCTAATGAACGAGGTTCTGAAAGAATTTCTGGGTAAGTTTGTCATTGTTTACCTAGATGATATTTTGATTTTTAGCAAGACATTGGAGGAACATATGATGCATATTCATATAGTGTTTGAGAAGTTGAGAGATGAGAAATTGTTGATTAATTTGAACAAGTGCAGTTTTGTGAAGAAAGAGTTAGTTTATTTGGGATTTGTAGTTTTAGCAGAAGGTCTAAAAATGGACCCAGAGAAGGTACATGCTATCCTTGAATGGCCTACTCCAAGGAGTGCTACTGAAGTAAGATCTTTTCATGGTTTTGCTAGCTTTTACAGAAAGTTTATCAAAAATTTTAGCAGTATTTATGGACCCTTGACTGAAACAATGAGAGGCAATAGAAAAGAGTTTAAGTGGACTAATGGGGCAGAAAAAAGTTTTCAATTGTTGAAACAAAAAGTTACAGAACAACCTGTTTTAACACTTCCAAATTTTAATAAGGTGTTTCAAGTAGATTGTGATGCTAGTGGTACTGCAATAGGAGCTGTTATGAGCCAAGAAGGTAAACCTGTTGCTTATTTCAGTGAAAAGTTAAATGATGCCAAGAGAAAATATTCTATCTATGATCAAGAATTTTATGCTATAGTTCAGGCATTAAGAAAGTGGAGACATTATTTTCTTCCTAAGGAGTTTGTTTTGTATACTGACCATCAAGTGTTGCAATATTTGAATAGTCAAGGAAAGTTGAATCAGAGACATTTGAAATGGGTTGAGTTTTTGCAGAGTTAGACATTTGTTTTGTAACACAAGAGTGGAAAGTCTAATAGGGTTGCGGATGCTCTTAGCAGAAGGTAACTATTGCTGACAAAGATGCAGATTGAAGTGGTTGGGTTCAAGGAACTCAAGAATTTGTATCCAGATGATCCTAATTTTGGTGAAGCTTCGAAAGCTCGTACAGAACCTGTTACTCTAAACAGGATGAAATGGCTAGATTTTATCATCCAAGATGATATGTTATTCAGAGGGAGTCAGTTGTGCATTCCACAAAGTTCTATGAGGGAGAATCTCATCAAAGAGAAGCATAGTGGAGGATTGGCTAGACATTTTGGTCATGATAAAACCCTTGCTTTGGTTGGTGAGAATTATTATTGGCTACAATTGTACCAAGATGTGAAGAAGTTTTTACAAAGTTGCAGAGTATGTCAGATGGCGAAAGGAGTGAAGCAAAATACAGGGTTGTATCAGCCATTACCTGTACCAGAGAAGCCTTGGGAGGATATCAGTATGGACTTTGTTCTTGGTTTATCAAGGACACAGTGGGGACATGATTCAATTTTTGTAGTAGTTGACAGATTTTCAAAGATGGCACATTTCATTCCCTGCAAGAAGACTAATGATGTTGTTCATGTAGCAGAATTGTTTTTCATAGAAGTGGTGAGACTACATGGTTTGCCAAAGACCATAGTTTCATATCGAGATACTAAGTTTGTTGGATATTTCTGGCGGACATTGTGGAAGAAGTTGAAGATAGATTTGAAGTTCAGTTCATCACATCATCCATAGACTGATGGACAGACAGAGGTGGTGAATAGAAGTTTGGGAAATCTGCTGAGATGTTTGGTTGGAGATAAGCCAACAGGATGGGATTTGATTTTACCATAGGTAGAATTTGCATACAATAATTCTGTCAACAAGAGCACTGGTAAATCACCATTCCAGATTGTATATGGAAGTAGTCCAAGAAATGCATCTGAGTTGAGAAAGATAGATAAAGGAGAAATAAGTAGTGCTGAAGCTGAGGATTTTGCAGAACATTTGAAGAACATCCATGAGGAGGTGAGGAAGCATATTACCAAGATGAATGTGCAGTATAAGACTAAGGTAGATGAGAAAAGGAGGCATAAGGAATTTCAGGCTGGGGATGAAGTCATGGTTCATTTGCAGAAGGAGTGGTTTCCAATTGGTACATATAACAAGCTTAAAATGAAGAAGTTTGGACCATGTAAGATACTGAAGAAGCATGATTCAGGAAATGCATATGAGGTAGGATTGCCTACTGAGCTGAATATTTCACCAGTGTTTAACATTTTAGATTTGACAGAGTATCATGAAGGAGGTGTTGAAGATGAGGTTGCAGCAGCACAGTGGAGTATTCCAGCAACTAGTTCAGATATCAAGGAGATTGAAGACATACTGGACAGTCATGTTGGCAGAAGCACAAGGAATAGGACATATGAAGAGTATTTGGTCAAATGGAAAGGATGACCTGTTGAAGATTCATCATGGCTAACAAAGGAGGAGGTTAACTGTCTTGGTTTTCCTCTGCACACCTCAGTCGTGACAGGGTCACTTCTCAAATTACCCCGGGTGTCTGATGCAGGAGCATCCTGGGTGTAAGAGAAATCTTGCATCACCCAAAAATATTTCTATTTTTGTATTCAATAAGGGCTATCTTGTGCAGAGTTGCTATTTATGGAAACTTGCTATTTTTAGTAAGTTGGTCTTACGATCTCGGAATGTCTGATTTTATATATGGAGGTTCATCTCAGTCATATCAGCCTGCCAGCAAAGTTTCATGGCTAGATCAGGTGTAGTTTTGAAGATATTGAAGATTTTCAGTATTGGCAGTAGGGTACAGAAACTTCAAACTCAATTTTGAAGGCTTTTGAGGCCCCGAATGAGGTTGGAAACTTGGTTGACAGGTGCTTTGCATTGGATAATCCTGTAGAGCACTTTGTGGCATTTCCAGAATGGGGTTATAATAGACAATCGGGTCAACAGGTAATGACTTATGGTCTTCGGAAGTTGGGTCACCTGAAATGGCGGAGAATAATTTTTCTTCAAAATTTCTGTTTGGGTTTCAAAACTCAGTTTGAAATGACTTTGATGTAATAAATTGTAAAATAAAATAATTTTAAGTTTGGTCAGCCCTACGGGCTAAATTTCTAGAACCTTCTCGGGCGGTGGAAATTGCCTATATAAAGAAGGCCCGTAGTGTTGTCTAGGGCAGTTCTGGGTAGTAGATCTGGGTATTGATTCAAGGATTTTTCCTACAGAATATTGTAAGGGAATGCCCATGTGGCTTTGCATATTGTAATTTTGAAAGTTTGTAATTCCACATTTGTGGAGATAATAAGAAGCCAATTTTCTATTCTTGCATATTATTGTTGTTGTTTCTCTATTTTTATTATGTGTTTGTGGTACGAAAGGGAGCACCCTTCATCAGAAAGTTATACCTCAATTCATTTATTACAAAGCTCACAGGCTTGCAACACAATCTACAAAATCTATCTTCATGGCTTCTATCTCCTTCTCCCATGATTTCTTAATGGAATCTGCCACATTAAGTAGTGCACTCAGTCCATAAGAAGTTATTTCCCATGCTTGGAGGTTTTCAAAGTTAAATTTCTAAAAAGATGTCTTAGCTAAAAGACATTCTTCCAACTGCTCTTCAATAGTGCTCAACTTCATAGAAGCATGCTCTCTCAAAAGAGTGTATGTTCTCAATTTCATGTCTCTCTCATCTTACACAACTTTGATTTCATCATAATGTTTCCAAACTTTCTTGTCAACATCACATACCTTCATATTGGGGCTAGACAGAAGGTTTGTTTCATTCAAAATTTCTAATTCCTTCAAGTTTATCTTTTGATCTTCTTCAGTTGTCAAGGTCTCTGATTTTGTACACTATATGTAAAAAGATTTGCTTGTTTCCAAATGCTTCCTCAAATCCTTGATATAAATATCAAGAGTGTTGATATCATTTCTGATATTCTTACTGATGTTCAAAAGCATTCTAGCCTCATAGGCTGCTTGGGCTTTCACTTTAGCAATATCAGCCAGGTTTGTGAATTCATTATCAAAGGTGCTCATTACCTTCTTTGCTTTCTCCATAGGGTCTGCTTCTAAAATTTGTGTACTTACAGTACTTTATAACTTCTCAGTTAGTTCCTTCTGACACCCTTCAAGACTCTTCACTTTCTTATTCTTACCAATGATTTTATTCAAGGATGTAATCAGTTCCAACTGATCATCATCATCTACTTCTTTTCCCAAATGCTCAATCATAGATCCAATTTGAGTCTTCTTTCCAGTCTCAGGAGTAAGACTGATATCTTCTTTGGTGGGAATGGGAACTTGTTCCTCTATTACTGGTGGTTCCATAACTATGGTTTCTGTCATCTCTTCTTCTTTTGTAGCTTCCTGTTCTTCAAAGGCCGAATTGTCAACAATGCTCTCCAAATTCTTGAATACATTTTTATTAGTATCCAAGGTGATTTTTGTACCTTCTACATTCATTGTTTCATCTTCAATATTAATAGCTGGAGAAGAGGGAATGTCCTCTTGTACTTTCTCACTAGCTTGCTCTACTTTAACTGATGATTCTCCCACATATTCTGCCATAACCTTGATAATAGCCTGTTTTGTCTCAGAATTTATTTTTTCATACCTACCTCCCATAATTTGAATTGTTCTCCTTTTGGTTGTCAGATGGGTGCTTAGGGCTTTCATGATCTAATTGAAATGAGTTTCATCTCTTATTTCACAAAGCTTCCTCACAAGCTTTTTATGATAGCTATCTCTTCCTCTGATGCTCTCTTCTTCCTATTTAGAAGTTTGTTTTATAGATCATTAGGTATCTATCCCTGAATAGTATCAAACTTCTTGCTAGTCAAAATCATATGCTTCACAATTGCATTCTCTAGATTAAGTCTGTCATTATAATCATAAAGATCATAATATTTGTTCATTCTTGCAAAGTCACCATTCTCAATAATCTACTTATTTAGCTTTTCAACTTTTGGTTTCCAAGCTTTCTTCTTAGTAGTGGCATCATCTTTTACTTCTACAATCTTTCTTGGAACTGGTTGCACTAGAGTTTTATGTCTCTTTCCTGGTCCATTAGCACTTTCCTTAACTCTTTTGCTAGGTGTGGAGGAAGTGGATCTAGTAGACATCTTTGCTTCTATGTCCTTCTTAGGTACTTCCACTTTCACCTTTACTTGTGGTTCTTCCTATTGCACTACAATTGATGATAAAGGAGGGATAGACAAAACTTCTTTTTGTCTACTCTCTCTGATTGTTGTTGTTGTCTACTTTGCTAACAAAAACTCTCTCTTTGTCATTCCTGTGTCTTTTAGGATTTTCTTAATAGTGCTCTCAACTCTCTTCTTAGACTGCTTCTCTTCAATTAGAATCTTTTTGTAGTTGAAGTTCTCATCAAAGGTTCCAAACCTATTACACTGAGTGTCCAACTTACACTTAAGTAACCTGCTAACATACTCTTCAGTCTCTACCTTAGATATCTCATAGCCAAGAGGGTCTATTAACTTTGTTCTAGGCTCTACTGCTTCAATATAGGTAAATTCAGTATCCACCATAAAACATATATCATCTTTATATTTTTCAACAAGAGACTTAGGGATCCTTCATCTACTAGACACAATATTTTGAAATGTCTTAATAACAAGTACTGCACTCTCATTTACACTGTCAATAACATGTCTTCTATATACTAGATTAATCCTTTCCATTGTAGTTTTTCCATCATTCCAATCATTTCCTATGGTGTAAGGAAATCTCCTCAAAAGATGAAAGAACATATATGTGATTAGGGATGAGAACCTAAACTGTGTATACTTAGTTTTCTTGATCTTCTCCAAGTTCTCAAACAATTGAATTCTTAGAATTTCACACATATCAACTAGTACCTTGTCAACACACATTAGATAGGTTGCATGTACCATTCCAGTCACCATGTCATCCTCTCTTGAATTTGCACAAAACTTAGTAGTTAGGATCTTGCATAAGTATCTCACATCATCTTTCTTGATCTTACTAATCACAATTCCTCTACCATTATAGGATAAGTTTGTGTTGTCAATGACTATTTTCCTCATGTTTTTCTCATTAAAAGGAATAGCTCCAATTTTAGATAATCCAGTGACTTCATGAATCAAATCAGTTGTCATATCTATCACTCTATCTTCTAGCCAAAACTTTCCATTATGAATTCTGCTCAAGATAATCTTAGTGCATTCTTCATTATCAAATTCATACTTTAATCCATATTTAACAATTTCATTATGTTCCAAATATTCAAAACCTTGTTTCAGTGTCATATCCTGATTGTAAATCTTCTGATATTCATTTGTGAAATCACTATCATTCATTGTCTCTAGTTTACATCCAAGATAACTTCTGACATTTTCTAAGTGTAACACTCCATCTGATATGGATGATAATGCAAACCTAGGTTCTTCTTCCAAGGGTTCTACTGGTTCCCTTTTCAATTTAGGTCTATTCTTATCTATGACATTGTGTATTAAGGAAACATCCATGATTACTTCAAATTGTTTTACTAATTCAAAGATTTGTCAAGTAAAATACCTTAATTTGATGATTTTAGGGCTTGCGTAGATTCGGCACAAAATTCTTCTCCAAATCCTTGCAAAATGATTTCAATCACTTCTCTTTGATCTCCTCAACACTTGAATTCTCTTTGATGACCAAATAATACTAATCATAACCTTTTATTAATTCAATCTCACTTAGATCTGACATCACATTCAATTCATTTGCCGCTTCTTTCCAAAAAGTTGTCTCTGCTAACCTACAAAACTTAAAACTTCTTGCGATCTCACAAAACATAATAGTTTTCTTTGTGCTCTTAACCATAGCATTAGAACATCATAAACTACCTTTTATTAACTGTGCAAGGCTCAGCTCATCATATATCTACTTCTACACTAAATCTAAGTTCCTATTCTACTGCAATTTACATAAATTAAGTACTTTGAGATAGGTTAGGTAAAGATTCATTCTTACCTTTCAATACTTCACCTTCCTAATTACCTTCAATGTTGAATATGTCTCTTGATCTTTGCTTTTGATAAACTTCACTTCATCTGAATTAATACAACATCCTTTATGACTGTTACTTGCATCTTCATTTCTTGCATGATTTTTGGGGATAGGATTAGGATGAAAAACTCTATTGTTCATTCTGAAAAACCTTTTTGTATGTCCAATCTTGTTGCATATCTGACAAACAATTCCATTGTTTCCATGTCTTGGTCTAGGTTGATTGATTTTTGATATGTAGTTTCTAGCAATGTGTCCAACCTTGTTTCATCTATAACATACTACTCCATTTCTTCTATTCACATCTTCAGTAGGTTTCTTATTTGCATTGTTAGTATTCCTAAACATTCTACTACCATCATTATTCTCAGTAAATTTAGGTTTCCTACATTCAATAGCTGTATGTCCAAAACCATGACAATTTTAACAATAACCATTAAGAATTTTAAATTGTTTACCTGCGCAATCTCTCTTCATATGACCAATAGTATTAAAAGCAAAACATCTACCTTTGAATTCTCTTTTCATACCTTTGGGTGATTCCTCTTGCTTTGGTGATTCTTCTTCTTTAGGTGTATCTTCATATTTGTTGATCTCATCAGGCTTCTTCTCATCTATGCTTTCAGATATTTTTAGATCTCATTCCTTGCCTTCATCATTTTCTTTAACAGTGTTGAATCTAAGACCAGTCTTATCATAGAATGGTTTTTGATAAGATATTTGTTCATCAATCTTCTCACTAGTTGAATATATCCTTTCAAGTTGTTGTTTTGATTGAGTCAGTTCACCTTTCACAATATTATTGTATTTCTCAAGTTCATCATACTGCAAATTGACTTTCTCAAGTTCAGATGTTACTTTACAAAGTTTAGATTTTAGTCCTTCATTTTCAGTCTTTAGACTTTCATTCTCAGATTTTAGATTTTCTTCATTCTTGCCATTTCCATCTTTCAAACTAAGCTTCAAATTTTCTATCTTTAGTTCATGCTTAAGGATTTCATTTGCCTTTTCTAAATTGTCATCACAATCTTCAATAAAAACTTTAGATTCCTTTTCAGATCTCAGATCTTCCAATTTGTTTTTTAGTTTCTCAATGAGGTTCTTTTCATCATCATACTTTCTTTTCAAAGTATCTTTTTCAATAGTAAGCAAGTCAATCTATTCAAGAGCTTCTTCAAGATTCTTCTGTAGTTGATCCATATCCATAGAGATCTTACTCAAGCTGCTAGGCTTTCCTTGAATGATTCTTTTCTAAGTAACTAAGCTTTGATACCAATTATTAGAAATAGGGAATACTGAGAGCAGGGGGGGCGGCGGGGGGGGGGGGTTGAATTAGTATTCTACAAAATTTATCTTTTGCCCAATTATGGATATAACAGATTATCTTTATACATGCATAACATAAGAAGCTAAACAACATGCATACCAATAAAGAACTCATAAAACATTATTTGTTCTTAAGAAAACCCTGGTGGGGATGGTACCCACAAAGTTCCACTAATCAAAAGTATCCTATTGAGGATGTTGACCCTATTAGGAGTCTATTACAAGCATATAGTGTATCAGTCCTGATTAACAAACTATAGGCCTTCTTAGAAGCCTCAACCCTATTAGGAGTTGTAGTACAAAATGTGATTACCAAATGAGCCCACTGCCCAAACAAGTAATGTACAATAGAAATTGATTACAAAATAAGTTAAGGTATATAACCTTATACTACTTGCATCAATATCTCTTCGCTACTCTTTTACTATCATTATTACATAAGCTTCATATACTTCACATCATATCACTTGTCCACACTTATTGTGTTCTTACTTATAATTTACAATTACATTTATACCAATAGATTTATCCAAGAGTTAACATCTAGGATGTCATCCCTTTATATTGTTAAGTCATTATTTTGATAAACAAAATAATCCCTTAACTCTTTACTAGTTCTGTCTTCATATTCTATCTTGTCAGCTTTACATTGTCTTCAGTAAAACTATCATAACTTCTTCTGTACATTTCGTACTAACTTGCACTCTAAGATGGGTGATGAATAGACATCATAGAGTCTATGTTCAAGTGTGCAAGCACTGAGCTTACTCTAGTCAATGTCACAAACAAAAACTGTGGCCAGGTTCACTGGTAAAATACTGTCTCACACTTACACAAATTTGCAATGCGCTCTGTCATACTTGCTCTCTCACATGTGCGATATTCATGTGGATCATATGTTTCCATAATGACAACATCTATGTAATCAACTCAGCCAAATTTCCAATGGCAAGTTGATCCATGATTGGAGTATCTTCATCTATGTTCACCTCAAGTACTACCTATTGTAAGATATCCCGAACATTTTCTAATACTTGCTTGTTCTTATTCTCTTGCTTCAACTTCTCTTGTGCTACTTTTCTTGTGCATAATTCCCCATATTTTCTCAATTCCTCAGGGCTAAGGGTCCTCAGGTCACATTCAGTTATCACAACGACTTCGTCTAGAGTGACCAACCCTTTTCCTTTCTTCTTCTTCTTCATCTCTAGTGTAAGTGGTGACTTCTTCGCGACGGTGACAATAGCTTTGTCTTCTACCTGATTGACACACTATCTTCCTTCTTCTTCTCCTTGGTAACTTTTGTGATGGTTGAATGAGGTGGAGCATCAGATGTGGTGTTGGGTGGGGTATCCGTAGTTGCCTTAGGCTCTTCTTGTGTCTTTGTTTCTATTTATGTGGCCTCTTTTCCTTCAGGATCATTTGTCTCTATAGGTATCTCACTACTTTGTTCCCCTGTTGTATCTTTGGGTTGCTCGGGGACTGAGCCATCAGGTTTTTCCAGAGATATAATCTCTATGGCTTCAACAAGTACAAGAATCTCACCTGATAGTGCTAGAAATGCACACTCGGTACCTTGTGCTTCATCCTATGTGTTGTCTTATGCATTATTCACATCATCATCTTCATCCCTATCATCTGGATCACCATTTGTGATGTCCTCAATGAGTACATCCTTGTCATTTGTGTCCTCAATCTAAATCACTTTAGGATTCGGTGCATCTTGTGAACTATTCTTAACTTCTTGACCAATTGTTGTATCATTTACCTCGGTAAGTGATACCTTTAACTCTTTAATCTTCTTTGCTACATTATCCTCAATGAATATACCTTTACCTTTTGAATTCTATCTCTTTTTAGACAAATTTTGAAATGCAACTTTCTCATTATGCTCTTTGACAACTAAAAGTGAACTCCAGATAAGTTGACTAGACTCATCAAGATCTACCAGGTTCTCATCTATTATTTGCATAGCTCAGTGCTTGACTTTGAATCTCTACACATAAGTATCCATAAGCTCTTTAATCTCATCAAGAGATAAGTCTGGTGCAATCGATACAAGGAAATTTTTGCTCATCCTCTTCTCAGTGTCCAAGGCATATGATCACTTTTGATTTATTCAGTCCTCTAATGTCTTGGGCAGTGATAATTCAAACTCTAATGGAACTCGATTGAAGTGTATCATCATCTGGATGACTGCTTCCTCAATTTTTTTTTGGTCTTCATTTGAAATGCTATGAAACTTACTCAGTTCCAAATCTACAAGATTTCCATTCTCAATTATATCTTCAATAAGCTCATCAATTAACCTATTCTTATTACTGACAACCTTGAATTGATTTTGGTCATCTTCATTTTCTTCATTGTCAAGGTCTTCTTTGTTTCTTATCAATTTTTGTCTTTTCTTTGATGCCTTTACTATAGCCTTGGGTCCTTTCTTTACATAAGTCTTTGTTGGTGTAGTAGCCTTTCATTTTTCTACCTTCACAACTACCTTCTTCTATGGTGGTGAAGCTGCAGTTGATGACCTTATGCATGCACCTGTTTGCACTAGCAACTACCTCTTCATTGTAGCTTGAGTGGGAGAAACTGGTATTGGTTCTTGTTCTTCTTCAGACTTAGTTTCTTCACTATCATATGGTTTTTTAGCCAATATTAACTGACCTTCGGTTGCAACTTCAACCGGTGAATCCTTAGATGAGTCAGATTCATTCACAAACTTCTCAGTTATAAACTTCTTCATTTTCTTTGCTTTCCTTGTCATTTTATCGATGACCAAACCTATTTTAATTCTAGTCTTAAATTCTTCAAAGGTTCCAAACCTTTTGGCCTTTGTGTCCTTTGGTAATGCTAGCAGTGCCTTAATAGATTTCAAACTGAAATCATGATCCATTTCATAGCCCATAGGTGCTAGCCATTTTATTCTTGGCTCAACTACTTTAATTATAGTGTGGTCAGTGTTCACTAAGAAACAAATATCCATCGCATATTTTTCGACCAATGAACTTGGAACTCTACTTCTTAAATTCATCTTTACTTTAAAATCTTAAAAATAACTATCTATAATATTGTCAACTTTATCTCCCAGAACTTTCATAATCTCACAAATTTGTGAAGTGATTGGTGTGTCATCTATCCAATCAGTGTGACCGACAAAGGGAAAGAATTTGTGGAGATATAAAAATAAACATACAAGTAATGATCCAAACTTATAGGTAGTGGACTTTTGTGTCCTAATTATTTTCATGTTTTCTTCAACTTGTCTCAGTGGTATCTTGGCAAGGTCTATCTGATGACCCTTGTTTATCAATTTGTGAGACATGTCGACTACACTATAGGGTACGTTGTTTAACCTACTCAACTAAAATATTTTGTACCCAATCACATGCCTTGCGAACTTAACTTCAGGATCCACAATAGATAAAATTTTCAGTGCTCTACCATCACATGCTACACTAGTATTCTTTTCAACATCAGCTCGGATGAGCTTCGAAATGCTTTGGCTTTATCGGTAGTAGGATAACAAGTAACCCTGTTAATCATTCTTTTTGTAACCTTGATTGGTCTGTCTAGCTAGAATGTGCCCTCATGATAGTGGCTCAACACAATCCTAATCCATTCGTTCCATTTGTTCTTAAAATTCTTCAATAAATTTATGGCATTGGTAAGACCAAGTGATTCAACAATTTTGTGTTCTGGTTTCAGTTCTATTTTCTCATCACAAAGTGCCTGATACGTAACATACATATTGAAATCACCTATTTCCCCAATTTTATAGTGTATGTATGATCGTATGTCTTCAGTTAACAAAACTCTAGGTGGGATGCTTGAAAAAGCACTTGCTAAATTTGTTTTTGAAGCAACTTCAGGATGCAACTTATAAGGTGGTTCCTTGTAGTTTGCAGACACTATTAAATTAACTTCTTCTTCCACAACTTTAGAAGAACTCACAGTAGATGCCATTTCAACAAACTAGGTTTTCTGATAAGTATGAGAAATATGCTCGGTAGGGTTTCAACTTACTCAGAATGTATCAAAGAGTGTGCTTGGTTCGATCTACAACTGTTTGAATTTTCTGGAAAGATTTTTTCTCAAACTTTCTCTGTGAAATTTTAGCTCTCCTAAATCACAATGTGAAAAATAAACTCTGTCTTCTATGTATTTATATAATTTTTGATATTCCCACTCAAAACTTTATGCAATAAATGTTTGACCTACTTCTTGATTCATGACAACTGTCAGCTCAGTGACAACTACAATCTTTCATCAACTCGGTTAACACATGACATCTTTGCTTCGTTGATACTAACATTCGATTAACCTTGAATAGTGATTACCGATGGGTAACCAATGCTTGGTCTAACATTTACCGACTGTGTAACTTTGTTAGCTCAAAACATATAAACCGTAATGCTTCTTTATTCATGCAGATTTGGTATGTGCACACCATATATAAAGAACTGTATGTAAAATTTGATCATTTTGAAATGTCAGTCCCATACATACCTATATCTCCTTTGGTAGAGGTACTGATGTCACCCAATCTAAGGGATAAGGTTTCACTGACAGCATTACTTGACTTTGCATTCTCATTAGATGCCTTTTTCCACATGTTCCTTATTCTCATGATATTTACAATAGTGTTTCCACTCTCAAATACATGACCTTCTTTGGTGCTCAGTCTATGCAGTCTTTGCTTAAATGACCGACCTTATGACAATGCAAACATGCCATTCCAGTGCTTGTCGAGCTTCTTGATTGTCTAGCCCATCTTTTCATATTACAATTCTCTACAATGTGCCCATATCTACCACATGCAATATAGTTATCCCATGTGTTATAATCCCAAACATAAGAATTACCTTATCTCTTCGGTTGGTAAGGCTTGTGTTGTGTCTTTTGCTTAGGATTCCATACTTGCTTCATTTTTTCTGTACACTCATGTGCAGTGTGTCCATGTTTATTACAAGTATAACATAACTTCTCCATAGTAGTATTGTTAGCATTCTTTTTAGCTCTACATTCATAAGCTGGATGACCATACTTTCCACAATAGTAGCAATATCCATTGAACTTAGGAGTGACAAGAGGTTTACCTTGTGCTTTTATTCTACATACATTAGATGTATATCCTAATTTTCCATAATGATAACATGTCAACACTTTAGGTCTCTAATTTTGATTGTTGTTAACCTGTTCAGTTTATTGTGATGATTCTCCTTCGTCAGTATAGCCTAGTCTAGCTTTTCTTCCAAATCTTCTTTGATTAATCAGAAAGTCATCAATCTTCTTATAATTGTTCTTAGCTAGCCTCATCATCTCATTATGCTATTTTTGTGTCTTTATTTCATTTCTCATTTTTTCATTCTCTTCTCTGAGTATTGCAACATCTTCAAGTCTTCTAGACAATTCTCCATTCACTTGGTTGACTTCTTGATTCATAGTCATCATCTGATTTGATACTTGAAAGTGACAATCAGTGATTCTTTGTATCTCACTCTCTTTATCTTGTAGTTGTTTAGTTGTCTATCTTCAGTCTTCAATAGATAGATTCCTTTCTTGCTCAGCCTGTCTAGCATTGTTCATTATTTCTACCATTCTCACCATCTAAGATTCTTGACCGATTTGTAGTGCTTTCACTTGTTTGGTCAAATGTTGATTCTTCTCATACAAGTCAGAGATTATACTTTCAGATCCATAAGAAATACTCCCTGAACTAGATCCAATATGGTCAAATATATAATCAATTGCTTCTTCATGGTAGCCAATCTCATTTTTCAGAATAGCTAGGTTCTTCCTTTCAACCAGTAATTTCTTTAGTCCTTCCTTGGCTTTCTTATACTATTCAATAAACATCTATGTTTGAATCTTCTGATTCTCAATTGACTTATCTAACTTATACCTCTCCATGAATTAGATCTTTACCCTTCAATGTTTAAACTATCCAATAAGAGAACTAAGCTCTGATATCAATTGTTGGAATTAGTAGAGATAGGGTACTGAGAGGGGAGGGGTTAATTTGTGCCCACAAAAAACTTTAACACATCAACCTTTTAGATCTAAAACAATAAACAATGTAACCTTCCAAAATAACTTGTATCTAATGCATGTATCATTCATCCATTCAACTTGTGAAAGTAAATAACATGAAATCAACAATATAACAATCCCATAACACAAGTATTTTGGTAATGAAGAAACCCTTGTTAGAAGGTAAAAAATGCGGTGGGGATGACACCCACACATTCTTTACTACTAGAGATAGAAAAGGTTTTCTTGTTAGGGCTACAAGTTTTGATCACTTATGATGATCTTAACCTATTAGGAGTAACATATTAGATTAGCTAGATCTACCTAGTTATAGGATTTTAGCAACACTACTTGAGTGTGCACTTGGTTAAGAGATTTACAAAAGACTGTCAAGTCTACTTTGTTAGGAGATTTCACCAAAAACTCTATTACAATGATTAGAAACTAATAGGTAACTATCTGCTAATGAAAAATCAAATTGTTTGATATAGATCCATAAAGTACTGAATATATATCACCTTATACTGTGTGAATCTCTGCTCTAAACTGCTCAGTTAGCCTGCTCTGATTCTACTTAATCTGATTTCCTCTTAATACTGTTCTGCTCTATTGACTGATAATCTTGAAGGTTGGCAAGTGCTTCAAGTGCTTCTTCATTCATTCATTAGCTCACAACAAAATGGTGTAAACATACAATTATATAGCATATTACTTTATGTTTCTTAACAAAATTAGGTTACAATATCTTAGAGAAAACCCTAAGATCAACGGTGTATAAAGATAACCTAGATCTAACATTTACAAATGATCTTCAATAATAAATGATCCTCGATCTTGGTAAAACATTTTCTAATTCTATTGTAACCGTTTACATAGAAGAATGTGCCATTCCTAAATACTATGCCATTTTTTGTGATCCTCAGTAAACACTGTAAATACTACTCAATAATTACTTTGATGCCCAGTGTTTACTATCTCTCGGTGTCGGTGTTAGATGCTCAGTAAAACTATCTGGTTCTCGGTATGAAGACTTAACCGACTGGCTTCTATTTCTTATAGTTACTAACAGAGTTCATAAAAGTAATTGACCAATGTCTTTGATACCCTTTGATACTAATGACAATCATTAATGCTCAATAGAGATAATAGAATGCCCCTGCATCAGACACCCTTGTTAGGAATAACAGTGCACAATACAACTAAGAGGGGGGGGGGGTGAATCAGTTGTATGATAGAATATTAAAATTTAAACTTTAAGCTCAAAAATATCATATCCAATGAACACAATGAATGCCAACACAATAACATAATATTTTGGTTACGGGGAAACCCTGTTAAAAGTAAAAATCCCAGTGGGAATTAGCACCCACTAATGATGTACTGAGAGTATAGTAATCCTTGTTAGAAGATATAGCCATGTTAGGAGCTTATTGAAACATTACAGTACATAGTCCTTGTTAGAGGACAAAACCTGTTAGGATTCAAGGAACAAAGAGGGCTCACTTCCCAAGGCTCACTACCCAAAGAAGGTTAAATCCACGTTCAGAACTCACTAGTTCACAATAGGTGTGTATGAAGAAATACATAATCTTTTCAACTATTTTCCAACAACTATCTTTGCTTGATCAGTTCCAATGAAGTCCACCAGTAAACCTCTACTCTACATGTAGCAGACACAAGCTCATAGCTTTCACAACCTCTCTATATCACATATATTCCATCCATATCTTTTCCAAAGAAAAGACCTTTCATTTATACCTTATTACATTTTACCAAGATCAGGTCAGCCCATAAGGCTTTCCTAATTAAAAACAATTACATAAACCCTTGCTAAGATACACACAGTATCTAAAACAAGTTTAAAATTATTACATTACAACAATTAAGGACCGACATCCTTGATTTATGCTTGCCAAACAAAACACATGCTTCATTCCCTGAGTCAACTTTAGAATAAGCCATCGCCAGAGCACACACCACAAATGGCATCACCAATCACTTTGTACCTTGCACTGACCAATGAAAATTCATTATTACCTCTTCCATCATCCTTCAAGTTCATATACCTTGAATCCAATCCCTCTGAAAGATATATCAAAAACTCAGAGACTAACTCTGTGAATTCTCACTATCACAATCTAGTGACTAGTCTTTACCAAAACAACTGTAACTATCTTAATATGAAATACTTAATGATGTGATCACATATATAAGATCACAACATCCACCTGAGATCTCATCTAACTTCACAGCATCTGAAACATCTATACACTTACCACACACTGTGATTACCAGTCTCGTTCCTTCATAAAAGCATATGTTGACATCAGTGACAAAATACAAATGACAATAGTATGAGTTCCCATTTAGTAATGTAGTGATTAAAAAAATTACATATCTTAATCACCACCCATGCATTATCCATATCCAACAATCTCCCCATTTGGAATTGATGTCAACATATGGGAAAATCTTATCCCAAAGTTATATCAATCCAAAGTCCAACTGAACAATCTCCCCAAATAGTAGAGATTTTCTCATAGCAACACTCCCCCTTTGATAGCAATGGAAAAGGGTTCCATGAGCCTTCAACTTCCTTTACATATAAAATTTCTTCCACAATCACTCCCCCTGAGGAGTAGATCCCTACATCCAGTCCAGAAAATGATAGGGCTCTGAATACTTTTGGACTGATGCATTTCTGTATCAATTAGTTCTGACTAGGAGGGGCCTGAACCCCTAGCATACCTCTGAGATATTCAAAGGTATCTTTTGGTAGTGGCTTTGTGAAGATGTCTACAATCTACTCTTTTGTATTGATATATTCTAATTTGATTTCTTTTTGTGCCACCTTGTCTCTCAAGAAGTGATACTTGATAGAAATATGTTTGGTTTTGGAATGCATCACCGGATTCTTCAACATGATTATTGTACTGGTGTTGTCACAATGAATAACCACAGGCTCTTCAAAATTTATTCCAATGTTTGTCAGCATTTGTTTCATCCAAATAATCTAAGTGTAGTTTATAGCAGTAGCAACATACTCTGATTAAATAGTAGATTGTGCTATACAATCTTGTTTCTTACTTAGCCAAGAAACCAACTTTTTCCAAAGGAAAAATGCACCACCACTGATACTTTTTCTATCATCAATATTTTCTTCCCAATCAACATCAATATAGGCATGAAGTTCAAAGCTATCATTCTTTTCATACCATAAACCATAGTCTATGGTTCCTCTGAGATACCTTAGTATCCTTTTCATAGCAGCTAGATGTGTCTCTTTAGGTTCTGCCTGATATCTAGCCACAATTCCAATAGGATTAACAATATCTAGTCTGGTATGAGTCATATATTGTAGCCCTCCAACCATTGATCTATACAAATTCTAAAAAAAATATTTTGATTCATCATCAATTGTTAGCTTGTTTCCAGTCACCATAGGTGTTCCTATTGGTTTACAATCTTCTATACTAAATTTCTTAAGTAATTCTTTGAGATATTTGGTCTGAGAAATGAAAATACCATTCTCATTCTGAGTTATTTGCAGTCCAAGGAAGAATTTCATTTCACCTATCATGGACATCTCAAATTCACTTTCCATTTCTTTAGAAAATGTTTTACATAGATCATCATTACCTCCAAAGATAATATCATCCACAAATACTTCTATTATCAGGATTCCATGTTCAGTAGTTCTTAAATACAAATTATTGTTTGCATTAACTTTTCTGAATCCAAGTCCAAGTAGATACTTGTCCAACCTTGCATACCAATCCCTCAGAGCTTGCTTCAACCCATACAGTGCTTTCTTAAATTTTCACACCATGTCTTTGTCTTTGCATATAGGAAAGCCATCTGGTTGTTCTATGTATACTTATTCTTCAAGATCTCCATTTAGAAATGTAGATTTAACATCCATTTGATACACTTTGAAGTTTTTGTGTGCATCATAAGATAGGAATAATCTTATTGCCTCTATTCTATCAATAGGATCAAATGTTTCTTCAAAGTCTATGCCTTCTTGTTGTGAAGATCCCCTACACACTAGTCTTGCTTTGTTCCTTACAATTGTTCCTTCTTCATCCATTTTATTTCTAAAGACCCATTTTGTTCCTATAACATTTTTTATTTTTTGGTCTTGGAACCAATTCCAAAGTATTATTTTTCTTTATTTGATCCAATTCTTCTTTCATGGCATTTATCCAAGATTCATCTTTAAAGGCTTCATCTGTAGTTTTTGGCTCAACTTGAGAAATCAAACAAATTTCTTCTCTAGTTTTAGATCTAGTTAGCACTCCCTAACTGGTATTGCTAATAATTTGATTTTCGGGATGGTTATTTTTTACATTCCTTGGAGTTTTAGGAGTTTCAGTGGTCTTTCTTGTATCAGCATCACAAGCCTCTTTTTCACTTTCTTCCTCAACAAGTTCTTCTTCTTCGGTAGCAGTAGTGGTTTCTTTCACTTCCGATATCTGATTGTTGTCATACATTCTTTCTTATATCTAAAATTTCTCATCTATTCTTACATTGTTGCTTTCAACCATCTTCCTTAATCTTAGATTGAAACATTTGTATGCCTTTCTTTTAATAGAGTAACCAAGGAAGATACCTTCATCACTTCTAGCATCAAATTTCCCTATCTCATCATCCCTCTTGATATAACATTTGCTACCAAAAATTTTGATATATTTTATAGTAGGAGTATGATCAAACCATAGTTCATAGGGAGTCTTACTTGTGCCATCTCTGATTTGAATTATGTTTAATGTGTACACTGTTGTTCCAATAGCCTCTCTCCAATGTACATGAGATACATTTCCTTCAATCAACATTGTCCTGGGAGTATCAAGTATAGTTTTGTTTCTTCACTCTACTATCCCATTCTGTTGTGGAGTCCCAGGAGAAGATGTTTGTCTTTTTATCCTATGCTCTTCATAGTATGAATTAAATAAATCTAATGTAAACTCTCCACCTCTGTCTAATCTTAAACACTTAATTTTCAATCTTGATTCATTCTCTACTTTTTCTTTAAACAACTTGAATTTTTGAAATGCTTATGATTTCTCTGTCAAATAACTAACCCACATCATTCTAGAAAATTCATCAACAAAGAGTATAAAATACCTTTCACCATAGTATGACTTTCTTCTTGTAGGCCCACATAGATATGTATGTACCAGATCCAACTTTCCTTTTGATGTAAATGTTTTTCTTTTATGACTGCTTTTAGTTTTCTTTCCCATAACACTTTCTCTGCATAAAGTGTTAGAAGGTTTCACAATCTTTGGTAGATCTCTTACTGCATTAGCCATATTTGCCTTCACAATGTTATCAAAGTTAACATGAAATAATATTCTATGCCATAGCCAACTATCATCTACCTTCGCAACAAAACAAGAGGCTCCAAATGTGTTTAGTTCAAATACATTACCTCTAGATCTTGAACTGGTAGCAATCGGTTTTCCTTCCTTGCTTCTGATAAAGCATTTACCATTAACAAAACTTAACTGAAAGTTTTTATCCATTAACTGTCCAACACTCAAATTTTTTTGTTTTAGTCCTTCAACAAGTAGTGCATTGTGTGTATTAGTCTTTCCATCCAGAGTGATGGATCCAACTCCTATGATGGACTTTGGGAGATTGTCCTCAAACCTTACAACACCTCCATCATAATTTACTAATTTAACAAACTTTTTCTTATCTCCAGTCATGTGATGAGAACATCCACTGTCAATTATCCATTCAATTTTCTTGTCAACATGAGATACTAAGGATTTTTTTCATGAATAGGTTCATCTTTAATAGCAACAAATCCAATCTCTTCATCATCTAAATCATCATAAAAAATTCCTTCACTAGTATAATAACATTCTTTGTCTCTTCTAATCTTTGCATAATCAGGTTTGTACTTAGGAACTCTTGTAGGACATCTAGATGCAAAATGACCTATCTTATTGCATAAAAACATTTCAAAGGTAATTTGCCTTCAAATTTTCCCTTACCTCTTTTCTCTCTTCTAGAAATCAGTGCAACAAGTTCTTCCATCTTCTTTTCTTCTTCCATTATCTTCTCCCATTCCTCATCATACTCACCAAGTTCTTCTTTTAGGTCTTCTTTGCTTGTGCTCGGAAGTACAGATAATTTCTTGTGTGCGGATTCCCTAAATGTAGATTCAACTTTAGGTGCAACTTCTCCTAATTCTGCATCTTCAAAGGTAGTTAACTTTGCAATCAACATCTCTCTGCTAAAGTTTTGATTCAGGGGTATAGTTTCTTGAATTGACATTGCCTTGAATTTGTAAGTAGGAGTTAGAGATCTAAGAATCTTTGCAATAACTTCATCTTCATCATAAGTGCCTCCATAATTTCTAATTCCAACTACAGCTTTTGTGACCCTTTGAACATGGGCCCTAATGCTTTCATCTTCATTCATTTGTAGTTTCTCCATCTTTGTCTTCCAGTTTTGCAGTTTCGTTTGTTTGGTATACTTGTCTCCTTCATAGACTGCCTCTAGTCTAATCCAAATATCATATGTTGAATCTAGATCTTTAATTTCAGTAAACTCACCCTCAGATAGTGTGCTAATCAATGCTTCTCTTGTGACCATGTTGCATGAAAATAACTTATTTTCATCCTCATCGGCTATTTCCAAGTCATTCTCAGCCTTTAGAGATTCCTTCTTTACAATCATCTCGTAGTCTATGCCCATACATAGCAGATGTGTTCGCATCTTGTTTTTCCAACTATCAAAGTTTTCAGGATCAAACTTAGGACTTTCCTTCCAGTAGAATGTCATGTCCAAGATCACCTCAAGCTATTAAGCTTTCTCTCTGAGGACCACAAGGTCTGATACCAATTGTTAGGAATAACAGTCCACAATACAACTATGAGGGGGAGGGGGTGAATGAGTTGTATTAAAGAATATTAAACATTAAAATTTAAGCTCAACAATAATAGATCCAATGAACACAATGAATGCCAACACAATAACATAATATTTTGATTATGGGGAAACCCTGTTAAAGGTAAAAACCTCGGTGGGAATTAGTACCCACTAATGATGTATTGAGAGTATAGTCATCCTTGTTAGAAGATATAGCCCTGTTAGGAGCTTATTGAAACATTACAGTACATAGTCCATGTTAGGGGATAGACCCTATTAGGATTCAAGGAACAAAGAGGGCTCACTTCCCAAGGCTCACTACCCAAAGAAGGTTAAATCCACCTTCAAAACTCACTAGTTCACAATAGGTGTATATAAAGAAATACATAATCTTTTGAACTATTTGCCAACAACTATTTTTGCTTGATCAGTTCCAATGAAGTCCACCAGTAAATCTCTTCTCTACATGCAACAGACACAAGCTCCCAGCTTTCACAACCTCTCTATATCACATATATTCCATCCATAGCTTTTCCAAAGAAAATACCTTTCATTTATACCTTATTACATTTTACCAAGATCAGATCGGCCCATAAGGCTTTCCTAATTACAAACAATTACATAAACCCTTGCTAAGATACACATGGTATCTAAAACAAGTTTACAATGATTACATTACAATAATTAAGGACTGACATCCTTGATTTATGCTTGCCAAACAAAACACGTGCTTCATTCCTTGAGTCAGCTTCAAAATATGCCATCACCAGAGCACACACCATAGATGACATCACCAATCACTCTGTACCTTGCGCTGCCCAATGAAAATCTATCAGTACCTCTTCCATCATCCTTCAAGTTCTCATACCTTGAATCCAATCCCTCTGAAAGATATATCAAAAACTCAGAGACTAACTCTGTCAATTCTCACTGTCACAGTCCAGTGACCAGTCTTTACCAAAACAATTGTAACTCTCTTAATATGAAATACTTAATGATGTTTTCACAGATATAAGATCACAACATTCACTTGAGCTGTCATCTAACTTTGAAGCATCTGAAACATCCATACACTTATTGTACACTGTGATTACTAGTCTGGTTCCTTCATAAAAGCATATGTTGACATCAGTGACAAAACACAAATGACAACAGTATGAGTGCCCATTCAGTAACGTAGTGATTAAACATATTACATGTCTCAATCACCACCCATGCATTATCCATTTCCAACAACCCTAGGTTCCAAAAGATGTTCATATGTGAGAAGAATATATTCTAGGATTCAGCATGTAAATCCTGAACTGGTTCTTCACATACAAATCCTCCATCTTCTCTGCTTGCAAATTCTTCCACTTTAGTTTCCTCTGTCTCTTCAAGTCTTTTCTTGATAATATATAGGTTGGTTTTCCAAACTAATCATTCATTTTCTCTGGATCCACATTCTCAACTTGGCTACCAATACTTAGGCTTCTCTTACTAAGCATTGTATCCATCAAAGGCATCAGTGAAAACTTCCTATCATCCTTCTCAACAGTTTACACATTTCATACATAGTCATAAATAGCTCTACAATCATATTGCCAAGGTCTACCGAGCAATATAACACAACTATTCATCTTCATAATTTCACATAACACAAGATCCTTGTACTAGCCAATCTGAACATCAATGAAGCATTGTTCTCTTACTTCCAAAGCATGAACATCTTGTAACCAGCCAATCCTATAAGGACAAGGATGCCTCATTCTATTCAAACCAAGTTTCTGAACAAGGTCCTTAGCAACAAGGTTATCAGTACTACCACAATCAACAATAACATCATAGATTTTACCTTTAGACTTGCATCGGGTTCTAAAAAAGTTACTCCTCTGACAAGGTTCCTCCTTTTACCAAGAAATATTCGTCGAAGCAGAAAGTTCTCTGATTTAGTTTCATTCTGAATGTTCTCATTCATCACAATAGTTCATTGATCAACCTTCTTCTGTGTACACTCAAAAGAAAGGTGTCCTTCCTCTCCACAGTTATAACAAGTACCCTTAAAGATAACTCTACCTATCTTCTTCTTTGGTTCCACGGGTTTCTATTCATCTTCTGCATCAGTCAGCTTATCCTTCATCGAGTGATGAATATGTTCCTTTCCTCGAGGATTACTAGGTTTTTTCCTCTTCAACTTATCTTCTACCTTCAAAGCATACTAATAAGCATCTTCAACAGAATCAATCTTTAGCATACCAAGCTCATCCTAAATATTGAATCTCAGACCATTCACATACCGAGCTACCTTTTCCTTACCAAGCTCTTGGTGTCCAAGAAAAATAGTAAGTTTGTAGAACTCCTCAGTATAATCTTCAATAGATAAATCCTTCTATTTTAGATTCTACAACTTCTTAAACAAGTCAAGCTCATAGTCAGAAGGTATGAACTTATCTTTCAACTTAGTCACCATCAACCTCCACTGATTGATCTGTGTTTCACCTTCATCTTCTCTATCTCTTTGTAGTTCTTTCCACCAAAGAGTAGCATGTCCTTTCAACTTTGTTTGTGATAATCTCACCTGAAGAGGATCTTCAATTTCTTCTAGCCCAAAGAAATCTTCAAGTTCACCAATCTAATCAATCAGATTATTGGGCTTCAAAGTACTAGAGAAAGTAGAAACTTCCATTTGGTAACTGCTACTAGGCCGAGGTCTAGATCTATGCAACCGATCAATTTTATCTTCACCAGATCCATTCCTCTGATCATCACCACTAGATCCAGTAGTTTAAAATTCTATAGCAGCTTCTTCATAGCCATCTTCAATACCAACATTCTAAGGTACACCAACAACAACTCTCATAATCTTAGCAACCATGTCATTCTTCATCAATTATATCTCAGATCTGACATCTGATCTAAATTTATCAAAAATCTTTGATTCTATAACATCACAAAGATTTGCAATAGCTCTAGGGTCCAACCTTCTTGGAGGAATCCTTAAAGATATGCAAAAGTCCTCTGCAAAAAACCCTCACCGACCACCTTGTGGAAATCTCCAAGTTGTGTACAAGTTAGATCTCAACTTGTTGTATGCACCCTAAAATGGTTGCCTAGACTTTGGGCCTCCATTCATCAATTTATCAATTTCCTAAATCAATGCTTTGCAATATTTTCAATCCAAATCAATTTCCTTGATCAAATCGTAATTAATTCAATTATTTTAATATTTTCTAAGGTTTGATCATTTTATCCTAAGCCTCATTTAATTAAATGAAAACTTCCCATTTAATTAAATAAATCATCTTATTAAAATAAAATTCCTCTTTTAATAAAATCCCCACTTAAATCCCTCTTTGTGTTGAAAAAGGAAATAAGATAAATAAAAAATAAATAAATTTTTTTTTTTCTCTCCACTTTGAATGCACATACTTTTAAGTGGTGGGCCTTTTTCATCTTTTTGCCTCTTAAAGAATCTTGAGCACATGGATCAACCAAGATTTAATCTCCACCATTGCTCATTTATTTTTGCCTCTTAATCTTGACCATCCGCTTTCCTTTATAAGGAGCCTCCTCCTCATTCTAGATTAGAAGCAAATAGAAGATTTTTGTATTGTTATGCTGCAGGTTTGGAGAGAAATTTTGGAGAAGAATCTTGAGCACTTGAGCTTGGATATTGCAACTTCTCTTTTCTTGTCTTCTTCTCTCATGCTTCCACGACAATCCATTTAGATTAATATTTGTGCTTGCATATTGAATTAGATTCATATTTCCTTTCATAGAATAATCTTGCATAAGCATTTCCTTTCATAGATTAGTTTTCTCTCATGCATTGTTATCATATAAAATAGCTTTGATTTTCATTTGCATGCATACTTGATGATCATGGAGACTAGCATTCTTGCTTTTCCTCTTTGAATCTATCATTTTATGGTGTACTTGCATGGGCACAAACTAGGTCTAAATCTAAGGGCCTCCATTACAAACCCTTGCACTCCATGAATAGAGAGCTATGAGTCACCATTTGAGACCTCATTCTCAAGCAATCTTGGATTTAATGACTCATAAAAGTGTGTCAACATTTTAGCACACATTTTTTAGCACCCACCGTGGGACAGAAAATTTCATTTCTTGCCTCATATTGTTTTATTTCATTTTTTTGATAATTTTTGTGCACTATCCATACTTCTGTGCGTCTTTGTTACGGATCCTCGCATGAATTTTCTCACTGTATCGTGTGAAGTTTTGCTGGTACTAGCAATTCTACATACAAAAAAGGCATTTTCTTGCGTGAGCTTGTGTACTTTCTCACGCAGACCTGTGTACTTTCTCATGTGAGCTTGTGTACTTTCTCACATGGCCCTATGTACTTTGTCATGTGACACTGTGTATTGTCTCACATGACATTCTGACAGCAGAGACCTAAATTTCTAGATTTTCTAGGTTTACTTTCTATTTTCTAACATTAATGCTTGTTGTGGTTTATTTCCCCGATTCTGATTGCTGAGGTAGAATAGCATTGGATTGTAGATCTTTGGACCTAAGGTGAGTTGCTATCAATCTCTATAACATTTCAGTTTTGGGTTTTAAAATGAATCTCTCATGTGTCTAGCTTGAGTGTTTATTACTTTCATAGATCACACTTCAAATTTGGGCTCTAAAAAAGAACATAGATTCACTTTCTTGCATATGCATTTCACATAGTAATTAGGCCCTATGAAGACTATTTGTGGCATTCTTGAGAGAGTGGGTTTCTTGTGAAGCTCTTCTTGATGATAGAACCCCTTGTAGGTAGCGAGGATATTGTTACTATCTCATGGTCTTACTTGGTTTAGTCCTCAACATTGATCACTACGTTCTCTCTTGGTCCCACTTAGAGAGCTCGGTAGACATTATTGTTGACATCATGAACCTTGTTGAGGTGGTTTCAATCTTAGCATGTCAATAAACTCACTTGCTATGTTTGGGTGAAGTGAAGAGGCAAGAGGATTATGCTCTACTCCCTTTTTGGGTAGTACCAGAAACTTAGATCCTTGAATCTAAACCAATTCCCCATGTGGTCCTTTTTGTGAGTCACCTTGTTAGAGAGGGTTAACCATAGTGGACATTCTCTTTATTGGGTCAATCACATGGATGGAACCTCAAGTGCTAATAGCCATTTTCACCATGGTAGCAACAACCACTATACAAATGGAAGAAATCTCCATAGGTGTAGTTTCTTGTTGGGCTATCAAATCTCCTCAGCATCTCCGATTGATTAAATTATGAAAATGTGTAAAAACTTTGGTGCACCTAGATTGAAGTTTTCCTTCTTGAGATTGAAAAATTTGCAGAGTCAAACCATTACTAAGAACCATAGTGCAACCAAAATTTCTCTTTCTATGACTATGTGTGATTGGTAAAACATTTTCAGAACATATACAAATAGAATCTTTAAGGAGTAACATACTAAGTCACTATTCTTGTTCATGTGCAAGGTTGCTTTGTCCCTTGCCCATTGTTTGAAGACATTATTTTCTTGAGCTCCTTGATTGTTGTCTTGCATGCTTGATCGATGATAAAAATATATTGATGTATTTACCTGATCTTTTAAAATGAACAAAAAACTGAGTTACTGAGTTTACAAACTTGCTATCAAGTGGCCTAATCTTGTTTTGTCACCTGGCTCTATGCACATTCTCGCACGAGCCTAGCATTTTCTCGTGCGATCCCTAGCATTTCTTCACATAGAACTACATTCCCTCGAATGAGACTATCCTGCAGTTTGTCAAACCAGTGAGCTATTTGTTGCCCTATCATTTCTAGCCTTCTTTGGTTGGTCCGGGTTAGATCTTAGGTGCTATGACATGTTGCTCAATATCCAAATGAACTTAAATGGTATCAAGTTGCACAAAATGACTCTTGGTCTTCTTTCTTACACATATCCCATGTCTTCCTAGTCTCCCATTTCCATCCTTTCTCTTCTTCCTTCACGCTTCTTCCTCTTCTTCCTAAACTCTTCACGTCTTCTTGATTATTTTCCTCTTATTATCTAGTCTACCTTCTTCTATTCATATCTTCTATCACTTTCGTGCTTGATTCATCCTCTTCCATAACCATGAATTTCAACTATCTTGTTATGGAACCTCTCTTGAAAATAGATGATCTCAAACTCATTTCTCAAGTCGAAGAGTATATTTATTCCTCCGAAAATTGCATGGGTGATAAACTTATGACGAAAATAAAAGAAAAATTGATTAAATCAGATGCCTTTGCTATGATCATATGCATGATCCTATCACAATCTCCTTCTTCCAAACATTTTTCATCTTCTAAGTAGTCTTATCCTTCCTCATCTTCCAAGTCTTACCATGACTCTTCTAGACATTATTCGCATTCCTCATTATCCAAGTATTCTTCCTCCACTAGGTCTTCACTTTCCTCTTCTTCACGATCTCGTCCCTCTTCTACTTCTCCCACAAGTCTTACTTCTCTTCTCAAGACATACCATGATGAGAAATATGATAGCCCTTGTGATACCTCTTACACAAAGAGTGATATGCCCATCTTTGATAACTATGATGATGGAAAATGTAGTGATACTATGACACCTCTATTCCTAAGAGTCCTCCTAGTCATGTGCTCGTGCTTACTGGAAATGGGTCGTCACATTGGATAGAAGTGATGGTGATCCATATGATTCTAATTTTGAAAGAGACTTTGATGATTTTTTTGAACAATACCTAGATGATACATCTACTTATATTGAGGAAGAGAAAGCTTTCTGCACTGATTATAAACATAAATACTATAAGAATCTCTCCTCTAAGAACTCTCATGCTGAAAATAAAGATTACACTCTCGAGCAAGATTATGTTAATGGTGGACCTTTGTCTTTTGATGGTTCCCTTCCATCCCCTACTTCCTCCAATACCCATACATTTCCTAAAGCTTCCAAGTCTTTCAAATATTTCACAAATCCTTCATCCAACAAAGGTCCTAATACTTTTGATGCAGTTCCCTATAGTTATCCTCAAGGGCTACCTCTTAAAGAAACTCAAGCTAACCTTCACTTGGCTGCAAATACTTTCAATAATGCTAAACCTAAAGAGCCTAAGCCTTTATATGCTATAATGCCTACTTTAGCTAGTCCTTCATCATCTCTTCCAAAGTCTTCCATACAATTCCAACACGCTTCCTTGTCCTTAGAAGTGGCTCCATGTCAAGAGGACTCTAAAAATGATAAAGAAAAAAACATAAAGAAAGATCAAGATCAAGAACCCTCCATGTCATCCAATTCTTTTCATGATGTATCTTATCTATTTCATGGTTCTTTTGATCCTCTATGCCCTTTCTCATTCATTCCACCATGTCTTAAGTCTTCTCCTAAGAAAGATCAAGCTACTACTTACACCATTGAGCTTATTGACAATCAAAATAACCTTACTACACTTGCACTTTCCAAAGATTATACTTCCATTAAGGTTATTAAAAATAGTGTTGTTACTTCCAATGTTAAGCCTATTGAAAATCAAGAGAAAAATTATACACTTATGCTATCCAAAGCTCCTTGTCAAGATCAAATCCTTCCATCTTCTTGTTCTACCACTCCATGTTCGCTTCCACTTTCTACTCTTCCTAAGTCTTTTCAAGCTCCGAACAATCCTATCAAAGAAGTTCCTCCTATTCAAGATGTTCATGATCCTATTACAAATCCTAATGCTCACTCTAAAGATGTTGATGTCCTTGGTTTTCATATAGATGTTGATGAACTTATTGATTACCCTTTTATATCTTCCATGTCCATCCTTGGACCTCCTCCACCAATATTAAGGGCTTCACGTCTTCCTTCCATCTTGGGCCCTTATGTCCCTTCACTTTCCCCTCCTAACTCTCCTAATTTGTCATCCATCTTGGGTCCTTACGTCCCTCCATCTCCCATCTTTCCTCTAGATCAACATAGATGCATACCCTTGATTCCTTTTCATCCACCCACCCATCTAAACCAGTCATATCCTCTTTCTTCTTCCACAAGTCCCAAGTCTTTTGAAAGTAACTTGAATGTTCAATACAAGGAAAAGAAGCAATACAAGAATCCATCAAAAAAAGAAGATCACCATATCTCCTCTAATCAACATGGAGGCATAAAGTCAAAAGAGATATATAAGAAGAAAACTACAAGACAAGTATGGGTTCCAAAATCCATCATTGAAGATATTCTCTCTAAATCATCAAAAAAAATGAAAAGCCTATGGCTATATGGATTCCAAAGTCTCTCTTGAAAGAGTCTGATGTTGAGCAACAAGTCAAGTTGACATTCAAGCTTCCAAAGGCTTCCACTTCATCTTCTTCCAAAAACATTCTTCCATTCCATGTTCCTAAACCGCAACCTCTGCTATCCATTCACCATATTCCTTCATGTATTCCTTCATTCACGTTCCCTCCATCCTCTCGTCACCTTTCAAGGTGTGTGTTAATGTTGATCTTGCCTCCTTTTCCATCTACCATTTCACAATCCTTTCATTCATTATCCTTCTACTTTCTATCCTTTTTCCTCATTTGTCTATTCCTCCTATCTTCTAACCTCACTCGCTTTACATAAAACCTTATCCTCCATTTTTCTCTTCCATCTTCCTTTCCCTATCAACATCTTTGAACATATCATTTTGAATCCTTGGCATATCATGATTTATCCTTTCAAGGAGTATTATCGAAAAAGATTGCCTTCTTCCAATAATAATAATAATAATAATATTCAAAAAATAGAAAAATTCAAAAAGAAAACAAAAAAAAATAAAAAATTTGAAAATGTGCCTTGGTGGAAACTTGGAAATAGGTGCCTCAGTAACAAAAGTAAAGAGAAATAAATTTGTCCTATGGTGAAAACCACTCCCTTGTGGTGCCTTGGATAAGTACCATGATGAAAACCTGGCAATTAGGCATCATGCGTAGTTCTTCTACATATTTTATCCATTCCGTCTTCTCTCCTTGATCTTGAAAATGTTGACTTATACATGAACATTTAGCTATCTTGTGAGCTATCTTACGATGATCTTTCTTTCATTTCGTTCATGTTTAGCCTTCATCTTTATTTTTCTCCATTCATTCTAGCCTTTCGCTATCCTTTTCCCCTTTGGTTTTGATCTAATAAAAAAAAGTAAAACACGATGCTATGAAGCCTCTTGACATGTCTACTCCTTTGGACTGCATCATTTCCTTCTTTTGCATTACACCTTTGTGACTTATCCTATGTTGGCCTTTCATTGCTTGTCCAAATGTGCTTTACATGACAATTTTTCCCTAGCTTGGGTACTCTTGAGGAGTTTTCCCTTGAGAATTTCTTCCCTCCATTCTCCCTCATTCTCTTGTCTTCCATCTCTTCCACCAGCTTGCTAATCCCTCTTGTCCTCCACCTTGCTAGACATTGGGACTACATGATGTGATCTTACTTGGGAGTTTGATGCCCATTTTGTCTGGGGGCGTCCTTTGTACATACTTATTGATCCTAAAAAAATTCAAAAAAATGGTATATTGTCAAAAATTTTAAAAATTAGAAAATGTCTTGGAAAAATGATCATCTTAGTGAAAACCTAGCAATAGGCGCTTTGATGAATCTCTAAAAAAATTATATATTTCAAAAATACCAAAAAAAAATCAAAAAATTCAAAAATTCAAAAAAATAGAAAAAGTGCCTTTGTGAAAACCTGGAAACAGACACCTTGGTAGAAAAAATACAAAAACATTATAAAAAAGTCCCAATTTTTTTTTTAAAAAATAAAATAAAATAAAATCGAAGTGGTGAAAACCTGGAAATGGGCACTACTTGAGGCCTTTTCACCCCTATTTCTTAGCACACGGACCCGACACTTAGCCTTTCTCCATCATGCCTTGTCCTTGTTGCCTTGGTTTGGAATTGGTCTTTGTCTTTGTCTATGGGGCATAATTGTGTTAGCTTTGGTCTCTTGGATGCATTAGTCTTTAGGACACCCCGCAAATGGTATTTTTCAACACCACCCCAACTATTTTTTTCAACAAAATCCTTGATGTCGAGTGTTTTTCAACACTTATTGGTTTGGTCTTACCCAATTTTGTCATGTGATCTTGCCTGCTTGCAAGCATTCGATCCTTATCCTCAGAACTCAGTATCAATTAACAGACTTCAATTTTTAAATGCAACACTTAATGCTTGAGCTATGTCATGATCTTTTCTTTGTGTGTAGACTGTTATTGATTTTCATTGATTTTCTTTGTCTAATAAGTCTCTTCGGGATGCATAGCTAGAGGACTTGGGGCATGAGGCATGTTTTTTTCTTTCTGCTTGTGGGTGTGCTCTTGAACCTCTTGAGTGTCTCTTGTTTTTCCCTTGAAGCACTTAGGAGATTTGAGGCATCATCCTTGACTATTTTTGCACAACCGTTCTTATGGTCATCCCGACATCTATGCCTTGATGCGAGCATGGTTTTGCTACATTAAATTGGGTAAGCTAACACCGAAGTCATCTTGAATTTTATGTCTTTGATGCTTATGTTAGAATCTTTCCACATTCCAATCTAATATAAATCACATTCATATCTTCATAGTTGAGCATGTGACTAGTGTTGATTGTGTGATTTTTCGATGTCCATTAATAATGGCCCAATGATAAAAATAAGTTCCTTAACATTCTCTAATGAATGATGAACACAAAATCCTATGTTACAGTTTCTCTATTGCAAGTACACCTTTGCACTTTCATGTAGTTGACATTGTTAGAATTCATGTTAATTTGCATTTTTAGCCCGCATTAGGAGTTTGAGAGGGTTTTCCTTTATCTTTCTTTTGGACTTTTAATCAACTGTGGTCACGTTTTGATCTTCATTTCCTTATCTTTTTTCGTGATCTCAATCAAAATTCTCTATCTTAAACAGTTGATTGATTTTGGGGCATTCTCTTTCTTAAGGCAAATTCTCTTCCTTCTCTTCATTTCTTTTCACCTCTTCCAAACTCCTATCTTCCATTTGCTTTCACCTCACTTCTTTTCTTCTAATTCAACCTTGGGGCATAATCTTTCATGTTTAATGATCTACCTTGGTTCTGTGATCCTTATATCTTTCATCTTACATCAAGAACCTTATCTTTAGTTTGATTTGATCAAATTTATCAATTTACTATTTCTCCTCTATCTCATTTTGATTTCGATCACGAGGGGGCAGTACCTATCAAACTTCAATCCTTGATTCAGCTTTATCAAACCTATCAATCAAACCTTGCTTAAGACTTGACAATTACCTATTTACAGGGGTGTTGGCCTTGTCTTTTTCAATCAGCTTATCTTTGTCCTAATATGTTCTTGTCCATCGATCACATGTCTGGGTTGTTTTGTGATCCCAAATCGATCTCACATTTTAACTTCATTCTTTGACTACATGTGTTCCCATGAAGATCACACATTAGTCAAAGAGGGGCAACTATATGCACCCTAAAATGGTTGCCTAGACTATGGGCCTCCATTCATGAATTTATCAATTTCTTGAATCAATGTTTTACAATATTTTCAATCCAAATCAATTTCCTTAATCAAATCGTAATTAATTCAATTATTTTAATATTTTCTAAGGTTTGGTCATTTTATCCTAAGCCTCATTTAATTAAAAGAAAACTTCCCTTTTAATTAAATAAATCATCTTATTAAAATAAAATTTCTCTTTTAATAAAATCCCCACTTAAATCCCTCTTTGTGTTGAAAAAGGAAATAAGATAAATAAAAAATAAATAAAAATCTATTTTTCTCTCCACTTTGAATGCACATACTTTTAAGTGGTGGGCCTTTTTCATCATTTTGCCTCTTAAAGAATCTTGAGCACATGGATCAGCCAAGATTTAGTCTCCACCATTGCTCATTTCTTTTTGCCTTTTAATCTTGATCGTCTGCTTTCCTTTATAAGGAGTCTTCTCCTTCTCATTCTAGGTTAGAAGCATATAGAAAATTTTTGTATTGTTATGCTACAGGTTTGGAGAGCAATTTTGGAGAAGATTCTTGAGCACTTGAGCTTGGATATTGCAACTTCTCTTTTCTTGTCTTCTTCTCTAATGCTTCCATGGCAATCCATTTAGATTAATATTGTGCTTTCATATTGGATTAGATTCATATTTCCTTTCATAGAATAATCTTGCATAAGCATTTCTTTTCATCAATTAGTTTTCTTTCATGCATTGTTATCATATAGAATAGCTTTCATTTTCATTTGCATGCATACTTAATGATCATGGAGACTAGCATTCTTATTTTTTCTCTTTGAATCTTTTATTTATGGTGTACTTGGATGGGCACAAAATAGGTCTAAATTTAAGGGCCTCCATTACAAACTCTTGCACTCCATGACTAGAGAGCTATGAGTCACCAGTTGAGACCTCATTGTTGAGCAATCTTGGATTTAAGGACTCATAGAAGTGTGTCAACATTTTAGCACACACCTGCCACCTTGAACAAATAACTAAGGAAAGATCTACAAGTTCAGTGCTCCAGATATGCAATCTAGATTGCACACAATCTCTGCTCTAATATGATCAACTTCACAAGATCAGCCTTGCTAGGTTAACCTTCGCTTCTCAAGATCAACTATCAGCTCCCATAGGAATAAACTTCAGCTCTGATACTGTGTGTGTGAAAATTGTACCTGATCTGTAGACACAACACTTCAGTAAAACATTAGAGGTTAGCAAAAATCAAAATTGTGCAAAATTGAAATTTAATTTAACCAAGCGATTTACTGCCTTCTAGTAGGTGCAAGATTAATGTTCTTAGATTGTTATCAAGATCAGTGACCTAGACGACACCTAAATGAAAGATTTGAATACAATTGATCTAGATATGAATTTAATGCAATTAATCTATTTTTTTAGTATTTTCTATGCAATAATATGATGAAAACTGATATGAATCTCTGCTAATATGAAAATTGATATGCAATGCTAATCTATAAATGATATGATATGAGAATGAAAATTCTAACAATAATATGAAAGCTATGAATTTGAAATTGATCTCACAAAGCTTCGAATCCTCAAATTTATCTTTCAAGCTCCAATTGTGCAAATTCTCCAAATCTGATATGCTATGATTCCTGTAGAGTAAGTTTGCAATTTTGCGAGATATGAATTATGAAGAGCTAAGCCTTGGTTTTATAGAAATCCAGGGCTTTGGAGGTGCATGAGAAAAAAGCCATAAATCACTCAAATAACTCAGGTTGATTTTTGAGTTATTTTTAAATAAAGATAATTAAGTCACAAAAATCATGCAAAAGCACAGTTCAACTCGAATTAGAAGTTTAGATCAACTTTAAAACTCAAAAAGATGTTGAGTTTAAAAAAGCTAACAACTTACATTGATTTTCCAATTTGAGTTTAATTGGTCCTTGAATGTACACATGGATAATTATGATTTAATAAATAAATAAAGTGATTTATTCTCAACTTAACTAATTTTTCAAAATAAATAATTGATTTATGGGTTAATCAATTATTTAATCAAACTTTTATTAAAAACTATATTATTAAATAATGACAACTTGCTTTAATTAATTAAATAAGAATTTAATCAATTATTCATAGGATATTGGATTTATTGTCAAAATTAAATAATACAATTAATAATAGATAGAATTAAATTTAATTACATAATTAATTTGGCAAGATATTAAATCTAATTAATTAAATATGAAAATATTTAATTAATCAAAGTTAGGATAAATATGATTTATCACCAAATAATCATTAAATTAAAGATAATTAAGATAATTAGGAATATTGCTAGGAATATTCCCTGATGTAAAATTTAAGATAATCAATTAGGATTCGATGATGTGTAGATGTGCCTTAGGTTAGGTGATTTTGATGTTGATTTCATTCGAAATGTTGATATAGGAGATTAATGAACTTATAGCCCATTTTTGGGGTATTACATTTTGCCCCTGTTTGAATTACTGGGTGAAGCGTAGTGGTTCAAAGATAGTCTGTGTTTGATAAAGATATGAAACTGATTCGAAATTGATAATTGATATGAGACATAAGCTGATTGATATTGATTTGATATGGAGATAATAGGTCCTGAATGACCAAAGATAATGTTAACTATAATAGTAATGAACCGATGATTGTGAAAAAGTGTCAAAAAACCTAATTCCAAACCTTAGGATTGCGAAGAAGTGAGTGACCGGTTCTAGACTCGATTGTCTTAGCAGAACTAGCAGGTATCACATCTGAACCCTTCAGTTGCTGAAGAACCAAGGAAAGAACACTATGATCTAATGGTTGCAAAAACTGATATAGTTTACAAGATTAGGAGGATACCATATTGATATGGATCGATGAATCTGATATGCCCCAAGTGATGATAGATTTGCCCCGAGCAATGAGGTCTTTTGATGAATCAATAACTAGACGTGGTTGTTGTCTTGATCACTGATGAAAGATAATAGATTCCAAATAAAATTAGATTTACAGACTTGAATGATGTGTAATACCATGCCCTCTTTGGGATTAAAATTGAAATCTGACAAGAAAAGTCAGCGTTGATAGTTTAGAAGCATGTTAATTGATTTGAGAAGTGGTTAAAACACGTCCAGGAACGCATTCTACATCATTTGGAGGTCCAAAAGACCAAGTTTGACTAGGTGAAACTATGAGTTGACCATAGTTGACCAAGTTGAAATTTTGATAGCTTAATGTTAGATAATCAGTTAAGTTGAATACTAGATTTCTATGATGATTGAAGGTTGATTATGCAAGTAGTTAATAATATGAATGATCTTAGATTTGAATTTTGATCCCGAAAAAGGATTCCACTTGCTGTTTCATTAGAGGAACCTTCGTGTGAGATTCAACTCTTGTTAGACTCGAAGAGGTGATTGAAGAATCTTTTAAGCATTGAAGTTCATTTAATCATTGTGAGATCATGCAACATGAAAAATGCAATGAGACATGCAAAATGAAATGCAACCTAAGACCTAGGACCTACTCACTGATCATATGTTGATTTGTTATCATCATTGAACTTTTAGGTAACCAGATAAATCAATACAATGCCCACTAGCTATGAAACCATAGACATATGAATATCAATTTGTATGTGCAAGAATCAATACAACACCCACTGGTCAACAACTATGGATATTTGAATATTGATTTTATTTTCGGAATGTCGGAGTAGATATAAGCACCAAGGCACAAACGCCAGGATGACCTGAATATCATGTCCATTTTGATATAGAAATTTCTATAAGCATCAAAACATAAACGTCATGATGACCTAAATATGCCTTGCATTACAAACACATCAAATAGCCAAGAGATTATTCTAAATCCAATGTGAATTACCCGTAGTGACCCTTTATCATTCACATCCTTAGGTAAGATCGCGTTTCATAGTAGGAGAAAGAACTCAATCAAAAAGACAATAGTTAGATCAAACTTCCTTGAATTTTTTGAGTATCAATGGTCGAGGTATGCATGGCCATCCAATTCGAGATAGAGGCTCTTACAGTCGAACACCATTTCAATCCAAAATTTCCAAAGTTGTTAGATTTTCACATACAAGAAGAAAATAAAGAAAAGATTATGCCCCCAGTCATCACTCTCTAAATCCTATAAAGGACATCATCGAAGAGCTTGAAGTGACACAATATGCAAAAATCTCAATACGAATCAGTAAGCATACAAGGAGATAAAAGCATGAAGCACAGATCATTTTCAGTTTGATGTTTGATTGCGTTGTTGTAGATGCAAAATTCTTTTTGGAGACAAGACTGACTGACTAACTCACATGAAGCTTCAAAGGACTCTGACTAGATATGACACATCTCAGATACATGGGAGACCATAGGATATGACATTGATTGCCCCCAAGTGTTAAGCATTGATAGGATATAGACGCTTGAGCAGATTGGTGGACAAACTGACTTATTGAAAACTAGAAATGTAGAAACAAACCGGGAGATATGTACAAACTAAAACAAGACTGAAAGCTGGGAAAGACCAAGATTGCACTGATAGATGGAGCATTTTGAAATAAGTGGCACCCATTTGCCAAGTTTTCACCATCTTGGCAGACATTCTATTTTTGCTACCAAGGCGCCTGTTCCCAGGTTTTCACCAAGGCACTTTTTTTTTATTTTTTTTATTTTTTTGTATTTTTCATTTTTCAATTTTTTTGTATTTTTGATATTTTTTTATTTTTTTGTGAATCATCAAGATGCCTATTGCTAGGTTTTCACCAATATGTTCATTTTTTCAGGACTTTTTCCAGTTTTTAAGATTTTTTTAGGACATTTTACCATAGACTGAATGCCTTAGGCGTAGAATTTCTTCAGATGGAGAATGTTGATTGGTTCTCGGAGCTGTTCTCCTTCAGTTGTCAAGAGTTGATAGGCACCAGAGCCAAAAGTAGCAATGATTACAAAGGGACCTAGTCAATTGGGTTCAAACTTCCCCTTGCGTTCTCGATGTGATTGATTTTTAGGATTTTATCTCAAGACTAGATCGCCAACCTGAAATTCTCTGTGTCTGACTTTCTTGTTGTAGCCTCTAGACATTCTCTTCTGATATACTCTGAGATGATCATACGCTGCTTGTCTGTACTCATCTAGTAGTTTCACTTCTTGTAACCTAGACACTCTGTAGTCATCATCAGTTACTAGACCATACATTCTAATTCTGAGTGATGAGATTTCAACCTCAATAGGTAGTACCGCTTCAGACCCATCAACTAAAGTGAAAGGTGTAGCCCCTGTAGGTGTTCTGATACTTGTTTTGTAGGCCCATAGAGCTGGATTAATCATGAGATGCTAGTCTCTGCCAGTTTTGTTTACTGTTATGTGCAAGATCTTTAATAGATTTTTGTTAGAAGCCTCTGCTTGGCCATTTCCTTGTGGATAGTAGATAGAAGACTCATGTTGTGTGATCTTGAATTTGGCACATAGATCATCTAGGTCTTTATTCCTGAATTGCCCACCGTTATCTGTGATTATGGAATGAGGTATCCCATATCTGCATATGATATAGTTCAATATGAACATAGATATATGTTTCCCTGTTGCTTGTGTCAAAGGGACTGCCTCTACCCATTTTGTAAAATAATTTGTGGCTGTGATTATATGGGTATATCCGTTGGAAGAATGAGGATGAATCATCCCGATAAGATCAAATGCCCATTGATGGAAAGGCCATTGTGTTGTAAAGGGGATTAGATCCCTCCCAGGAGCATGAATTAGGTTGCCATGTACTTGACACTTTTGACAGTTCTTAGCAAACTTGATAGCTTCTTTTTCCATTTCAAACTCCCAAGCAAGATCATATTGTGTAGTCCCAATGTCTAGCAATGTGGAGAACAAGAGGGATTGGCAAGCTGGTGGATGAGATGGAAGATGAGAGAATGAAGGAGAATGAAGGGAAGAAATCCTCAAAGGTCAAACTCCTCAAGAATAACCAAACTAGGGAAAAATTGTCATGTAAAGCACATTTGGACAAGCAATGAAAGGTCAGCATAGGATAAGTCACAAAAGTGTAATGCCAAAGAAGGATAGGATGTAGTCCAAAGGAGTAGACATGTCAAGAGGCTTCATAGCACTGTGTTTTACTCTTTCTTCTATTAGATCAAGACCAAAGGGGGAAAAGGATAGAGATAGGCGAAAATGAATGGAGAAAGATAGACATGAAGGATAAATAGGAAAGGAATGAAAGCAAGATCATCATAAGATAGCTCACAAGATAGCCAAATGTTTGTGTATAGGTCAACCTTGTCAAGATCAAAGAGAGAAGATGGAATGGATAAAATATGTAGAAGAACTACACATGATGTCTGATTGCCAGGTTTTCATCATGGTACTTATCCAAGGTGCCACAAGGGAGTGGTTTTCACCATAGGATGAATTTATTTCTCTTTACTTTTGCTACCAAGGTGCCTTTTTCCAGATTTTCACCAAGGCACATTTTCAAATTTTTTTTTTTCATTTTTTTTTCACTTTTTTTTTTTTTGGAAGAAGGCAAGCTTTTTAGATAATGCTCCTTGAAAGGATAAACCATGATACGCCAAGGATTTAAAATGATACACTCAAAGATGCTGATAGGGAAAGGGAGATGGAAGAGAAAAATGAAGGATAAGGTTTTATGTAAAGCGAGTGAGGTTGGAAGATAGGAGGAATAGGCAAGTGAGAAAAAAGGATAGGAAGTAGAAGGATAATGCATGGAAGGATTGTGAAAGGGTAGATGGAAAGGAAGGAAAGCTCAACATCAACACATACCTTGAAGGGTGGTGAGAGAATGGAGGAATCATGAATGAAGGAATACGTGAAGGAATATGGTGAATGGATAGCAGAGGTTGCGGTTTAGGTACATGGAATGGAGGAATGCTTTTGGAAGAAGATGAAGTGGAAGCCTTTGGAAGCTTGAATGTCAATTTCACTTTTTGCTCAACACCAGACTCTTTCAAGAGAGACTTTGGAATCCATATAGCCATAGGCTTTTTATTTCCTTTTGATGATCTAGAGAGAATATCTTCAATGATGGATTTTGGAACCCATACTTGTCTTGTAGTTTTTTTCTTAGATATCTCTTTTGACTTTATGTTTCCATGTCTATTAGAGGAGACATGGTGATCTTCTTTTTTTGATGGATTCTTGTATTGCTTCTTTTTCTTGTATTGAACATTCAAGTTACTTCCAAAAGACTTGGGACTTGTGGAAGAAAAAGGAGGATATGACTAGTTTAGATGGGTGGGTGGATGAAAAAGATTCAAGGGTGTGCATCTATGTTGATCTTGAGGAAAGATGGGACATGGAGGGATGTAAGGACCCAAGATGGATGGAAAATTAAGAGAGTTAGGAGGGGAAAGTGAAGGCACATAAGGAACCAATATGGAAGGAAGACGTGAAGCCCTTAGTAGTGGTGGAAGAGGTCCAAGGATGGAAGTGGAAGATGCAAAAGGATAATCAATAAGTTCATCAGCATCTATATGACAACCAAAGATATCAGCATCTTTAGAGTGAGCATTAAAATTTTCAATAGAATCATGGACATCTTGAATATGAGCACCTTCTTTGATAAGATTGTTCAAAGCTTGCAAAGACTTAGGAAGAGTAGAAAGTGGAAATGAACATGGAGTGGTAGAACAAGAAGATGGAAGACTTTGTTCTTGACAAGGATCTTTGGATAGCATAAGCGCATAATTTGTCTCTTGATTTTCAATAGGCTTAACATTGGAAGTAACAACACTATTTTTACCAGCCTTAATGGAAGTATCATCTTTGGAAAGCGCAAGTGTAGTAAGGTCATTTTGATTGTCAATAAGCTCAACAGTGTAAGTAGTAGCCTGATCTTGATTAGGAGAAGACTTAAGACATGGTGGAATGCATGAAAAAGGGTGTGCAGGATCAAAAGAACCATGAAGTGGATAAGAGACATCGGGAAAAGGAGTGGATGACATGGAGGGTTCTTGATCTTGATCTTTCTTTATGTTCTTTTCTTTATCATTTTTACAGTCCTCTTGACATGGAGCCAATTCTAAGGACAAGGAAGCATGTTGGGATTGTATGGATGACTTTGGAAGAGATGGTGGAGGACTAGCTGAAGTAGGGATTATAGCATATGAAGGCTTAGCCTCTTTAGGTTTATCATTCTTGAGAGTATTTGCAGCCAAGTGAAGGTTAGCTTGAGTTTCTTTAAGAGGTAGCGCTGGAGGATAACTATAGGGAACCACATGAAAAGTATCAGGGCTTGTGTCAAATGAAGATTCTGTGAAAGATTTGAAAAACTCAGAAGCTTTAGGAAATGTACTGGTATTGGAGGAAGTAGGGGATGGAAGGGAACCATCACAAGACAAAGGTCCAACATTAACATGATCTTGCTTGAGAGTGTAATCTTTATTTTCAGCCTAAGAGTTCTTAGAGGAGAGATCCTTATAGTATTGACGTTTCAAGCTAGCATGATGCATTTTATAGTCCTCAGTAGTAGTAGATGGATCATAATCAAGGTATTGTCCACAAAAGTCATCAAAGTCTCTTTCAAAATTAGAATCATATGGATCACCATCATGATCTATCCAATGTGACGGCCCATTTGTAGTAAGTAGGAACACACGACGAGGAGGACTCTTAGGAACAGAGGTGTCATAGGTATCATTACATTGTCTATCGTCATAGTCATCATAGTCTCCAAAGCTTGATGTGTCACTCTCTGTGGAAGAGGTATCATAAGGGTTGTCACGTTGCTTACATTTTGTCAGAGGGCATGGTGACATGTACAAGTCTTTATTAAATGGAAAAGAGCATAGAGTTTCCATGGAGAACTCTTTAGGTTCCTTTTCTTTCTCAAGTTTGTCAAGCTGGACTTGCATAGCTTGCAGCTGCTTCATCATAGTGGTGATTAGAGCTTCTTTCTCTTGTGTACTGATTCTCAATAGCTATTGCTCTATTCTTGACATAGTGATTTGTTCGATAGATTTTGAAAATAGGCTGAAAAAGCTAAATATCTGGCAATTCTGACAATTTTCTAACAACTTTTCAAAATTTTCCCAAATGACTTTCTGTAGACTCATACGACAGTTGGTAGGCAATGAAATGATAGTTGAAAAACTCGTATGATAGTTGCAAGTAGGATTTAACTTTTTGAAATATGTTGGCATGAAAACTCGTACGACACTGGGTATTGAATCATATGATAGTTGGGTAGCAATGAAACGATAGTTGACAATATCATACGATAGTTGCAAGATTTTGACTTTGAGAATTTGCTAGCATGAAAACTCATATGACACTGGGTACTCAATCATATGACAAATGGGTTGTAATGAAACAACACTTGGAAAAACTCGTATGACAGTTGCAAGATTTTGACTTTGAGAATTTGCTAGCATGGAAACTCGTACGACACTGGGTTCTTTACCATACAACAGTTGGGCAGTAATGAAATGGCACTTTGAGAAAACTCATATGACTTTTGACTTCCTGAAATAATTTTTGACTCCAGAAAGGATTTTACGTCAATTTTTGCAAAATTTTGAGTTTACAGATTCAGATTGTTTGCAAATTTCAATGTCCAGATTTGAGGATTGTAACAAATTTGTTTATTTTTAGTAACCAGATAGATAAACAAGCATGCAAAATAGCAAGCACGTGATTTCAAGCATGTTTGAAAATAATGAACAAGGGCAAAAGCAACCTTGCGCATGAACAATCAAGTGACTTATTCGTTCTAATCCTCAAAAGCGCTAATTGTGTATGTTCCAAAAATATTTTGCAATAACGCACATATACCCTATAAAATGAAAATTTGGCCTCGGTAGGGTTTTTAGTAATGGTTTGACTCTGCAACTTTTATGATCCAAAGGGGTGAACTCCAATCCCGGTGCACTAGGGTTTTGACATAGTCTGAGAACTTAATCTTCAGGAGCTGTTAGGGAGATCTGACAACCCAATAATGAACCATACCCATGGAGATTTCTTCCACAAGGACATTTATATAGCGGCTGTCACTACCATGGTGAAAATGGCTATTACCGCTTAAGGTTCCATCAACGCAGTTTTCCCTATGAAGGGATTGTCTGCTATGGTTAACCCTCTCTAAAGGTGACTCACAATAGTATACCACAAGGGGACTTGGCTCCAGATCCAAGGTTTTGATGCCTCTTCACTTTTAACCCAAACAAAGCAAGCAGATTAATCCGACACACTAAGACAAAGTTTTTCTCACCAAGGTCTACGATATCAACCCCACGTGATCTATCAACCTCTCCAGAGAGAGAATGTATCAATCAATAAGAGAAGATGCACAGACCAAGTTTGATTCACCAAAGCTCGTGATGTCAACCCCACGTGATCTATCAACCTCTCCGGGGAGAGAGTGTATCGATCAATAAGAGAAGACGCACCAACCAAGTTGAAAGTGAAACGCACTAAGTATCCTCCTCACCTACAAGGATTCTATCATCAAGAAGGATTTTTCTAGGAATCCAATCTCTCAAGAATCATGAATAGTGTTTATAGGGCCTAATTACTATGTGAGCACAGATGTATGTTTCCAAAAGAAAATCTACCAAAAGTATCCAAAAAGAAGAAAGAGGAACACTTAACGCTTAAAGTGAATATGAGATGAGTCCACAAGGTGGAACACTTAACACCTCACACAAGCTAAAAATGAATCCCCAACTTAGAAAATAAGTGAGTTCCTAAAAGCACAAAAGGGTTGCCAAGTGGAACACTTAATGCTTCTGTCCTGTTGACCCCTCCCCTTTATGGTGCTGAGATTGCAACCATAGGGCAGAATGAGGGGCTAGCGGATTAGCGAGTCTAATAACCCAAGATAGCAATCAAGATCAATCACAAGTAATCTAAGACTGCTAATAAATACTTAAGGTGTCACAACCTAGTATTCAATTATGCAAATTCATAGAAAAAGCATGCAAAGAAACACTCAAGCTAAACACATGAGAGATTTATTTTAAAGCCAAATTGAAATGTTATTAGATGAAGAAGAATACCTGGGATCCTTGCAACACACTTAGTAGATTTTACCTAATTTTTAGCAATTCTTGTTGAGCTTTTTCATGCAAGCAAGTGACGAACTCTCCAACAAGCAAACAGGCAAACAAGATATGCAAAATATATTCAACTTATGAAAACCATAGGGTTAGCTCTAAAATTCAATTATTATCAGCAATAATAACCAACAATTAACCCAAATGACAACTCATATCATTCATTGAACCATGTAAAAAAAATAAGTGCATACCCATCACAAAACTTTATTTATTTTGCTGCATTTGAGCTAGTCAACAAGATCTAATTTTTTTGATATGATTTTGGCCACAAAAATAAAAATTCAGAATAGAGACCCCTACTAAAAAATAGAGAGATTTCCAAAAATGTAAAAAAATTAGAAAAATCTCTTCATTTGTGCCCTAGAGACCCATTTTATGAAAATAGACTAGTTTTTGTAAATTGACTATTTGAGCTATTATATTGTGTCCAAATTTAAAACACAAAGAATGGAATCCCTATAGAATTTAAAGAGCTTTTCAAAAATATAAAAATTTCCAAAAAATATGCTGATTTGAGTCAGATATTAATTTTTTCCAGAATTTCAAGAAAAAACTTATTAAAAATTCAAAACATCTCAAAAAATTTTAAATTTTTTACTATAGCTTCTTTAATATATGTCCAACTTGAAAAAAAAATTTCAGATCAAAACTCCAAGCCATTTGAGAGATAAAATTAAATCTTTGAAACTTTAGGGCTTTAGCTCCAAAAAAAAATCAAAACTAGCATGTAAAGGTGGGTTGGCCCATGGTGGGCGCTAGAAATGGGTGTGTGAAAATTGTACCTGATCTGTAGACACAACACTTTAGTAAAACATTAGAGGTTAGCAAAAATCAAAATCATGCAAAATTGAAATCTAATTTAACCAAGCGATTTACTGCCTTCTAGTAGGTGCAAGATTAATGTTCTCAGATTGTTATCGAGATCAGTGACCTAGACGACACCTAAACAAAGGATTTGAATATAATTGATCTAGATATGAATTTAATGCAATTAATCTATTTTTTTAGTATTTTCTATGCAATAATATGATGAAAACTGATATGAATCTCTGCTAATATGAAAATTGATATGCAATGCTAATCTATAAATGATATGATATGAGAATGAAAATTCTAACAATAATATGAAAGCTATGAATTTGAAATTGATCTCACAAAGCTTCGAATCCTCAAATTTATCTTTCAAGCTCCAATTGTGCAAATTCTCCAAATCTGATATGCTATGATTCCTGTAGAGTAAGTTTGCAATTTTGCGAGATATGAATTATGAAGAGCTGAGCCTTGGTTTTATAGAAATCCAAGGCTTTGGAGGTGCATGAGAAAAAGCCATAAATCACTCAAATAACTCAGGTTGATTTTTGAGTTATTTTTAAATAAAGATAATTAAGTCACAAAAATCATGCAAAAGCACAGTTCAACTCGAATTAGAAGTTTAGATCAACTTTAAAACTCAAAAAGATGTTGAGTTTCAAAAAGCTAACAACTTGCATTGATTTTCCAATTTGAGTTTAATTGGTCCTTGAATGTGCACATGGATAATTATGATTTAATAAATAAATAAAGTTATTTATTCTCAACTTAACTGATTTTTCAAAATAAATAATTGATTTATGGGTTAATCAATTATTTAATCAAACTTTTATTAAAAACTATATTATTAAATAATGACAACTTTCTTTAATTAATTAAATAAGAATTTAATCAATTATTCATAAGATATTGGATTTATTGTCAAAATTAAATAATACAATTAATAATAGATAGAATTAAATTTAATTACATAATTAATTTGGCAAGATATTAAATCTAATTAATTAAATATGAAAATATTCAATTAATCAAACTTAGGATAAATATGATTTATCACCAAATAATCATTAAATTAAAGATAATTAAGATAATTAAGAATATTGCTAGGAATATTCCCCGATGCAGAATTTAAGATAATCAATTAGGATTCGATGATGTGCAGATGTGCCTTAGGTTAGGTGATTTTGATGTCGATTTCATTCGAATTATTGATATAGGAGATTAATGAACTTATAGCCCATTTTTGGGGTATTACAGATACCACCTGATGTAATCAAGGATGGTGGATCTAATGAAGGACAGTCCAAACCTTGCAGTCAATAGAATTACACAATGGAATACTTAATACAACTGATAACATGGCAATTATTTCAAGTAATTAGCATTAACATTTCCGGTTGTAAGGCCTTTTAGGTCAGAGCCAACTACAAATAGAAATAATTCTGCAAGATCCATAAACAGATCCAATACAATCTCAGCTAGTCTAGCTCTGAAGACAATCAGAAGTTGATGGAAACTCTAAGGAAGATCTAAACTTGAGCTCGTAAGCCTCCAAGAAATCTCCTTGTCTCCAAGTGTGCAAACCACTAGCTTTGCTACAAACAACTATCAGATAATAATATGATTTGCAAGATCATTTAAGATCTTTTCCACAACTTCGCCAACTTCAACTTTCAGAACCTTAGATCTGATTCACTAAGTCTTCCAAGTCATGAACCTCTAATCTCCCAATGATCCTCTAATCTCTCCTTTGTCCTCTCCTCTAAACATCTACCCAAACATCTTATAAATACTAGTCATTAGCCACAAGTTGGCTAGATGAAAACCTTAAATCCCCAAACAAATAACTAAATGACATACAAGTCGGCTTACATTTGTATACAAACATTTAATTCAGCATATCGGCCTATAACAATAGCTACCAATAATAAATGCACCAAGTTGACTCAAAAAATCATATAGAACTCCAGTCAGTAAGCCAAAACTATTGAGCAATAGTGAATTAATCGAGCACACCAAGAATCGCCAAGCACCAGTGTCAACCGAGCATCGCAAGAATGACTGAGTAACACTTCACCGAGCACCAAAGACTACCAAGTTCCTTTAGTGACCAAGCTTCCTTCAATGATTGAGGCCGTCAGTCAAGGCTGCAACTGAGTAACACCAGCCAAAATACAAACACCCCATGTAGTTTCACTGAGGACAAAGAATGCCCCTACCTTAACCTTGGATGCCCTTGCATCAGGTGATGAACATTCAGATTTGCCTAAGTAGTACTGTGAGCTTTCCTGCCACATATGTACTATTATGAAAATCATCACAAGTCCATTTATTGCAGGGTCTAGCTCCCAATAATGCTTGGTCAAATCTGCATGTTTGTCACATGTTCCTTAGAAGACTTAATCATCCTTCTTCCACCAATATTCTAGTCAATGTATAAGTAATGTACAAGTCATTCCATTCAAGAAAGACCATGTCTAGCAATATTAACCTAGAACAAAATAAGGAGTATGCAGAATTAAGTGTATCCAGAATTAGTTTTGCAAAATTGGCCATGTTGATGATGATTATGAAGAAGATTTTAAAATGTTTCCATATGAGAAGATTTATATTTTTGTGTGTATGATTACTATGCCATGGTTTTGTTGAGATACAGATGTTTTTGTGTATATATATGTTTATGTTTGGTTTCTTTGAGATTGTACTTGATCAGTCTTATAATGGAGCATAATGGTAAGGGTCTTTGATGTGTTGATGAACAATCAAATTTTCCTAAGTAGTATTGTGAGCTTTCATGTCACACATGTATTATTGTGAAAATCATCACAAGTCCATTTGTTGTAGAGTTTAGCTCCTAGTAATGCTTGGTCAAATCTACATGTTTGTCACATGTTCCTTAGAAGACTTTTAATCTCACAATAGATGAGAAACATAAATGTAGGCATCATGGTCACAATTCTTCAGAGATACAACATATTTGAGTGGTATACCCAGACGATGCAATGAAAACAATACTACTCCTCTAGTTCTAAGTTGACAATGTATGATTCAAAAACCATAGATAACGATATCTTTTTGACCCTATCTTGATTTATTTTTGCACCTTACACTATCAACTTAGAACTGTAGGAGTAGTGATTGTGTTGCATCATCTGGGTATATACTCAATTATGATGTATCTCCAAAGAATTGTGACCATGCGTGATGCCTACATTTATGTTTCTTAGTTGATGTGTCTGAGGATCCCTTATGACCCTTTACAATCCCTAAGAATACATCTTAGAGGTCTTAAAGTGTTGTAAGGGGTCATAAGATGCTCCTAGGAGGGGCTAGATGAGCACCCACCTTCATGTGGTTGGCCCTGTTAAGTAGATAATGTTATATTAAAAGAGATGATGATATTGGAAAATTTGATGCTAGAAGTGATGAAGGAATTTTTCTTGGTTATTCATTAAAAAGTAAAGCATATAAATGTTTTAATCAAAGATTGAGGACTATTATTGAGAGTGCTAATGTGAAAGTTGATGAAAAGTTTAGAATTCAGGAGTGGAATCTTGATTATGATTTTGATGAAGATAAAAAACAAAGGACTAACATTAATTAGGATATTGAGTAGGAATTATTTTATGAAACTAACAATGATTTTTAGATTGAAGAAGTTAGAGTGGAATCGAGACTGGAATCAACACCTAGAGAAGAAGTCAAATCTAAACAAGGAACACCTAAATATGTGGCAAGAAATCACCCTAAAAATAAAATCATTGGAAGTACAAACAAAGGATTCATGACAAGGAACAAGGTACATAAAGAACTATGTTTAATATCACAAGTTGAACCAAAGACTGCAGATGAAGCATGTATATATGAACATTGGATAATGCTAATGAAAGAAGAATGTGAGCAAATTGAAAAGAACAAAACTTGGGAATTGGTCCCTAGACCTAAAGACAAGAATCTTACTAGCACAAAATGGGTTTTTAGGAACAAGATGAATGAGAAAGGTGAAGTGGTAAGAAACAAAGCAAGTTTGGTATGTAAAGGTTAGTCACAACAAGAAGGTATTGAATTTGAAGAAAATTTTGCACCCGTGGCTAGACTTGAGGCAGTTAGAATATTTTTGGCATATGCTTGTAGTAAGAACTTCAAGGTATATGATGTAAAATCATCTTTTCTTAATGGATAATTTGACGAGGAAGCCTACATTGAACAACCTGATGGCTTTTCTTTAACAGATGACAAGGATATGGTTTGCAAATTAAAGAAGGCATTGTATGGATTGAAGCAAGCACCTAGAGCCTGGTATGCGAGGTTAGATAAATACTTGATTAGTTTGGGACTCAAGAAAGGTAATGCAGATAGTAATATGTACTTAAGATAAAATAATGATGGATTACTGATTGTTGAAGTATTTGTTGATGATATTATCTTTGGAGGCAATGATGAAGCAAGTAAGAAATTTTTAGATGAAATGAAAGACGAATTTGAAATGAGCATGATTGGTGACATGAAATAATTTTTGGGATTGTAGATTACATAGAAAAAGGATATCATTTTCATATCACAAAAAAATAAATTTAAAGACTTATTAAAAAAGTTTGGAATGGAGAATTGTAAACTAGTTGGAACCCCTATGGTAACTAGATGCAAATTGTCAAGCAAGGATGACTAACCAAATGCAACACAAATAAGATACTGATCTATGATTAGAGGACTATAGTGCTTGATACATACAAGAAATGATATAGATAATATAGCTGGGATTGTAGCTAGATTTCAAGAGGAACCTAAAGAGCCACATATTGCAATAGTAAAGAGGATTTTTAGATATTTAAAGGGTGCATCAGATTATGGGCTATGGTATGAAAAATCACATGATTTCACATTGTGTGCATACACTAATGTATATTGGGGAGGAAATTTTGATGACAAAAGGAGCACAAGTAGTGGAAATTTCCTCTTGGGAGGAATATTGGTTTCCTGGTTGAGCAAGAAATAAAATTGTATATCATAGAGTATAGAAGAAGTAGAGTATGTTGCATCAGAAAATAGTTATAATCTAATCACTTGGATAAAGAAAATGTTGATGGATATTGGCATTGAGTTTACTGAGCCTATTATCATATATTGTGATAATACAAGTATAGTTAGCATGTTAAAGAATCCAATATTACACTCAAAGAACAAACATATTACAATAAAGTATCATGTTGTGAGAGAGAAGGTTGTAGAAAAAGAAATCAGATTGGAGTATATTAGCACAAAGGAGAAGATAACAGATATATCAACAAAACCTTTGGCTAAGGATACTTTTGAGTATTTGAGAGGTATGCTTGGGGTCATTCACCAACCCTCTTTAGAGTAATGGATGCATGAATGCATCAATCCAACATGATCAAAGTACTATAACTATCCAGACTAGATGCTTGATGCTTCTCCTATGGTGGAGTATCTTTGTTTGAGCTGAGTTAGTAAGGACTCTTGGACATGACTTTTCTATAGTATATTTTTGATAGTTAGGTACTTTTGTAGATTGTATTAGAGATTATTGAACTTCAAGAGTTGACATATTGACACCTTTGTCATTGATGTCAATGGGGGAGAGATATACATGAAAATATTGAGCACTAAACCTTAAGAACATATTGAATGGGAGAGACATGAGTATGAGAGTGAGTACAAGAAGATGAGGAAGAATTATATTGATAAATAGAAATCAAGAAGCTTACTAAACCATAATGTCAAGATGGGACTAGATGGTTTTTTCATCTATGTTTCCATCAATGCAAAAGGGGGAGATTGTTAGGATGAATGTTGTTAGCAGGGTAGATTGGATGTTGTTTAGAGATAATTGAGTTCTTATATGTTACATTCATGATTGAGTTTTTCATTGATGTCAACATTTATGATTTTTGGATAGTGTTAACAGAGTTATAACATGCACATATTCATTTGGTGAGGTTTTATAGTGATGAATTCAGTTTTGTGAAGATCTATTAGAATTCAAGAACATGTTTTGATGATGTGGTGACATTTATTTGAATTTATTGTTTCCAAAAGGTTAAATTTGGTTCAGTGAGGTTGGTATGTTGTTGAATACATGTTCAAGATTCTTTTATAAACATGGAAAAATCTACTTTTCATTCTGTGCATACATGTGGATGATGTGAAGTGTGTTACTTCTTTGGGGGTTGACTACAAATTAATATTCTTATGGAAGTGGTAAAATGTAATGTTTATTGTATATTCTTATTTATGTCCTATATTATTAATTGTAAATTGATAAATCATTTTGGCTGACTCAATAATCATTAGGACTTCATATAAAGGAAAGGAATTTTATTTGTAAAAAGATATATCATGCAATCATGAGATTTTATGAGAGATTTGAATGTGAAATCTTTATGATTGGAGAAGAAGATGATATTATTGATATGTTGAGAAATTCAAAGGAAATATATAGGAAAAGAGAGTTGTTTTTTTAGTCAGTTCACCCTTGGATGTGTTATCTTGAAGTTTGTTTAGTGAAGAGAATCTTGAAGCAATTTGAATAGTGGGTTCAGCTATATTTGTTGTGTTTCTCAACAATTCCTCATAGGGTTGGGATCTTTTTGCAGGGATCCAAAGTATCCTCATAGGGACTCATATGTACTAATTTCATTGTAAAATACTTCTAATAGGGTCTATCCTTTCACAATGAACTTATATATTAGTACTGTATTGTCAAAAAATGGAAGCACTTCCGTTTATGACTAATTTAGCCCTCCAAGTAAGTCCTTTGGGGTCATGTCAAACACCTTGAATGGGTCTTTGACTTGGATCTAGGTTTTTCCCCTATTTTGTCCCATTTTGCACTTCTTTTCTACATTATTGTGGCATCCTGACCTGAAACCCTGAGATTCTTGACCTCAGGGTCAAGGTCAACCTCGACCTTGACCCAGGGTCCAAAATTCAAGATCCCAAAGTTTTCAGTTGTTGGGTTTTAGAAAGATTTATTTACTACTTTTGGGTCGGCTGTTTCAGGCTTCAAAATGGTAAAATCTTAAATTATATTTAATTTATGTCCATTTCTAAGGGTAAAGGTTTAAATGGGAATTTAATTCTCCTATGTAGGCCTCTCTAGAAGTTTGTGCCCTAGACTAGAGTATAAAAGGAAGCCTTCCTCTCTCATTTCAATCCATCGAAAATCATAATCTCTTAAGCACTCAAGAAAGAAAAATCAAGAAATCAAGAAGGAAAGAAAGAAGCATTTCAAGCATTCAAGAATTCAATCATCCAAGCATTCAAACATTCAACTCATCAAGGAGATTCATTGGTAGCCATTGAAGGATTCAATTTCTATGGAGCCCTCTTGTTGAAGATTTCTCCATCCACATCCATTCAAGATTCTTCCTATTCCAAGATCCATTCAAGATTGGTTTTGAAGATCTAAAGACAATTTATTTGAGACATCCTACATCCAATTATACATTCATTTGGAGCATCCATACTTATGAATTCAAGGATTCGAATTGTCTACAAGGGTTTTCAACATAGGCAAGGTGAATTATTTCATTTACTTTGTTTATGACTGCAATTTCAATTCAATCTCAAGGTTAATTACTAAATTGCATTTTTACCAAGGAAAAACCCTCCCCCCCCCCAACAAACAAAACCATTTTTATTATAGGAACAGGTGCGGAACAATGAATTACAATGCAAATTTGGATACCCTTTTCGGCAAACTTTTGGGATTCGTGAACATAATTTCTATCAGAGCAGCGTAGGTCAAGGTTGACATAAAGGGGAAAGATTGTGCCCCTATATTTGGGTCAAGGTCGACCTTTCTCATAAAAGTAGAAGGTTTCTAGGTTTTCTTTGTCTCTATGTTTCCAGGCCAAATTCAATTGCAGAATTTCCTGAAACTTAGTACAGACACCAGAAAAACAACATTTTCCAAATTTGTCATATTTTTTGGTTAGTATTTGTATTCAATTAAATTAAGATTTTCAATACTTCCTTCCTTAAAGGAATATAAGGTTTTCTCCTTTCTTCATATTCTCCATTGATTGATTCATTTATGCATTGACCATCTTCTTGTGGTTAATCAAGTCAGATCTTTCCTTTGGGAATTTGGGGTTAAGAAGAAGATCTTACCTTCCCCAATCCTATACATAACTTTAATCCATTTTCAAACATTACATTTTGGTGAACATCTTGATCCCCCTTTTATCTTTTATAGTTTGGTGAACCCATGATAGACAACTCTTTCTTTTATGGTGTTAGATCTTGCATGTATTAGCCTTCTTTTATGTGTTTGCATTTACATTTCATATAAAGAAAAAATAAAATAAAATTTATTTGTTCATTCTTTTTGTTTTCTTAGTTTAGTTCATTTGCATTGCATTGGTATATGAGCTTTACTACCTCTAGTCCTACTTATAATATTCCAGTTCGAAGAAGTTGTAGACTTATGGGTTTCTTTGATCCTGAGTCCTCCTCTCCTTTCCTTAAGATCCCAACTGACAATTTGATTATTCATGATTCCAACCCTAGTATGGATCATAACTCTCCTCACTCATCTCATGATGAGGATGATGCTTTAAGAGTTCCTCCTAAACAAGTCCAAAAACTTTCAACTGAACTTGATAAAATGGGAAATTGGCTTACTCAAGAGAACCATAATCAAGATTTTATTCAAGCTATATATTCTCTTAAGAAAGTTCTTCATGATAGTGATCAATCTCTTGTGTGGTATTACTCATCTTGTGCATTTAAATGTTAAACCTTTAGCTCAAGAAGCTCAAGATTTAGGATTCACTCCTCCTGTCACTCGTGTGGAACCTTCTTCTGTTCCTTTACCTAGAATTCCTACTTAAACTCCTCCTTTAGTTAATACATTGGTTCCCTCTCTTCCTATGAGTGTTCCACCAGTGTCCCTACCTACTTCAAAACCTTCTTGTCATAATGTTCCTTTTACTTATTCCAATCCTCTTCCAACTGTCGTTCCATGTGTTCTCCTGGTTGTGTCTTCCATTCCCATTGCTTCATACACTTTACCTAGTGTTTCTAATGTTTCTATGCCTCCTATTTCATCTAATGATTCCATAATCATTAGTTTGGCTCAAACCGTGTCCTCTTTACAACAATAACTTGCGTCCTTAACTCAATCCAAGTTTTTTATTCCTACATGTGACATGGGCATTCCTTTATCCCTAGACATTATTTGTGCTCATGTTCCTCAACAAGCTGATATGCCTCATCTTGAGAATTATAATGGTAAGGGAGACCTTGTCACTCATGTTAAAACATTCCAAATCCTTTGTAGTGATTATGCTCATGACCATAGGATTTAGCCAAGTTGTTTCCTAGAACTTTTTTGTGATAAGGCCTTGCAATGGTATTATTCCTTGCCTCCTTATTCTATTGATTATTTTCCAAAACTTGCTAATGCCTTTATCCAAAAATTCCAAAACAACATTGGTCTGCAAGTGTCCTTAACTAATTTGATGCATTGTAAACAAAATACTAAAGAAAATTTGACTGAATTTATTGGTAGATTTAAGCATTTGTATGCTCAGATTTCTTATCATGTTCCTAGTATTGATATTCAACATATGTTTATTTCAAATTTACAAAAGGATATTAGAGATAAGATTCTTCTTACTAAATTTACCTCTTTTCAAAAAATTTGTGCACCGCTTCATCATTATCAATTACAAGTGAGTCAATTTGAGAGAAATGTCACTCCAATGGCTCCTGTCCCAGTTGATAAGAGTGATGTTGCTCCTAATCCAAACAAATTTAAAAAACCTAACAACTATGTCAAGATAAATAAACAAGAAAATGCAGTTGTTGATAAAGTTGTTGTTGCATCCAACAATGCCACTTCTGCATCCACTTATTTTCATCTAAATCGTATGTTTACTCCTCTTTCTGAATCTTTGCATTCTATTATGAGTAAATTGTTGACTACTAATATGATTACTTTACCTCCTATTCGACCTCTTTTACCTGCTATGGTGCCATCCAAATCCTTTGATTCCAAAGCCTTTTGTCAATACCATCATCAGAATGGCCATGATAATGAGAAATGTTATTCTTTAAAACTGTATCATCTTAAAATAGACGCACTCCATGTTGAGGCCTTTTAGCCCTCCTTAGTAGGCTATTTTGATCCTCATTCAAACACTTTCATGCTTCTATGCTTATCTTCCTATTATGCCCCTCTTTTCTTCCTTTTCTCTCCACTTTTGAGACTTGGGCACATTTCCCAAGGTCCTAACCCTTTGGGTCAACCTCAACCTCAACCTTGAACCTAGGGTCTAGGGTCCTTGGGGTTAGGTCCCAGTTTCAGGGTTTCATCAAAATTCTATCTTTTCCCTCTTTAGGGCCACTATTTCTCGGGTTAAGTATCGAATTCTCAAATTAATATTTGAGGTGGAACTTTCTCAAGCTTTGTATAGGATTCCTAATTTATTATTTGAGATTATCCTTTCTCAAGTTTTGTGCCTAATGCTCAAATTAAATTTGGGGTTAGCCTTACCTCAAATTTTGTGACAAGGCTCTTAAATAATTATTTTTATTTCTATCTTAAGGGTGGACCCCTTTTAGAGTTTTGTGTCAAGACTTTAATTTAATTTTCTCTCCATGTGCACATCTCTAGAGTTGTGTGCAATGGACCCTTACTTATTGTTTTATATGTGGCCTCTCTAGAAGTTTGTGCCCTAGAGCACTATAAAAGGGAGCCTTCTCCTCTCATTTTCTCTATCTCTCAAGTGAAATCAAGTATCAAGTTCTCAATCCACTTTCATGATCAAGTCTTCATGAATAAAGTTTTCTCCATCAAGCATTCAAGCATCCAAGCATTCAAGCCTTCAAGCATTCAAGCATTCAATTCATCAAGGAGATCCATTAGTAGCCATTGAAGGATTCAAGCTCTATGAAGCCCTCTTGTTGAAGATTTCTCCATCCATCCATTCAAGCCTCTTCCTAATCCAAGATCCACTCAAGATTTGTATTGAAGATCTAAAGACAATTGATTTGAGACATCCTACATTCAATTCTACATTCATTTGGAGCATCCATACTTGTGGATTCAAGGATTTGAATCCTCCATAAGGGTTTTCAACATAAGCAAGGTGAATTCTTCTATTTACTTTGTTTATCTCTACAATTTCAATTCAATTTCAAGGTTAATTCCTAAGTTGGGGTTTGACTAAGGCAAACCCCTGCCCCCCCCAAAAAAATAAAAAAATTCTTGTAGGTACAGGTGTGAAACAATGAATATCAGTGCAGATCCAGATACCCTTTTTGGCAAACTTTCAGGATCCACGAACAAAATTTTTTTCAGAGCAGTGAAGGTCAAGGTCGACATTTTGGGGTCAAGGATGACTTTGTCTACCTAGGTCAACGATGACCTTCCTCAGAAAAGAAAAATATTTTTGGGTTTTTTAGATCTTGCAATTTGGTTGAGAAGCATGTTAATCAATAGTTTCTAAGATCATTTGACAGGGTTCTCAACTGATACTTTTTTGGAGGTAAGTACCCTTTATTTCTTAATTTCAATATTAGTCTTCTCTATTTACTTTCTGTATCATTATAATTTCATGTATGTAAAATATTGGTTTTAGGGTCTCTTTTATGTGCAAACCATTGTCCTAGACCCTACCACATATTTTTCATCATACATTTTAGTGAACCTGACAAGCTTACCCCCTATCTTTTGTGGAATTAGATGCCCTATTGTTTTAGATTTCCCTTTGTATTGTCTTGTGTGTTCACCTTCACCATACATTTTGGTGAACCTGTTTATGACAACTCTTTTTTTTGGTGTTAGATTTACATTTTGTGTTAGATCTTACATTCTTACAAAGCTAGATTTCTTTTATGCTCTTGCATTTATATTTCAAAAATACAAAAAAAAATGGCAAAATTTCTTTGAAAATACAAAACTATTTACAAGCTTACCCCTTATCTTTTGTGGAATTAGATGCCCTATTGTGTTTGTGGTGTTCGATCTCCTTTTCATGCTTATAAATTTCATTTGAATGCATTTGGATATATCTAGATCTATTTTCTATGTGTTTCTTTATTCATTATCATGTTGCACAAGTTATTTCAAGTATTTTTCAAGTGCCTTATTGATAGGGATGATAATCCTCCTATTTGGGATGAACCTTTGGATTTGGATATTTATTACTCTCTTCCTCATGAAACCATTATGGATGATCCCTTGGATAAAGACATTGACCTATCAAACTAGGACCGATCATCCTAAATACTCCTTTTCATGTTATGTATGGACCTCTTAATTATAACCTTCTTTTGGGTAGACCTTGGTTGCATCAGATGCATGCTGTTCCTTCCACCCTTCACCATAAAGTTAATTTTATTCACAACAACATGATGTATACAATTCATGCAGACGATGCACTAAATCCTTGTTTGAATATTCAAACCTACAATACTCCTACTCCTAATAGTAATCCTTCTTCCTCTAATTGTCTTCCTGGCGATGATTGGGGCACCTTGGATTTTAATCCTACCTTCATTGGAGAGTATAAGGGTTCTGATCTTGATTTTATGAAGCAACAAAAAGAGTTTGAACAATGAGTTTTTACTTCTACTTCTAATACCTTTCGTATTAACATTTTCACTGCTTCTACCCACTATGAATCTGTCAAACCTACTAAGGATGACATAGTGACTACTGAAGTTCCATTGAATCCTTCTGATATGGCTTCTCATTATGATCTTGGTTATCATTTCCTAGTTAAACAAGGATTTAATGGTCAAGGATGTGGTAAGCATAAATAGGGAATTCAAATGCCCTTACAAAATGGGGGGCATGAGCATTCTTATGGATTGGGATTTAATCCTCAGCAACAAATCAATGTTAACAACATCTAAAATAACACTTCAAAACATGATGAAACTATGAAGGAATTTGACCAAGAAGTTCTTTTGCCTAAACTCCTTCATGATAAGATGATTACTAGACCTAAACGCAAAAAGAAACGTAATCCACACTTGAAGACTCTTCCTTTTTGTTTGTACATAGATTTCATGATCACTCTACTAATGAATGTCAAGCTTTACATTATAAGATTAGGCAACTCATTAATGGTAAGGTTATTTATATATCATGTGGCAATGAGTTGTATTTTAATATTTTTTTCTCTAAATAACATTTATGATCCTATTATGGAGCTCCACATTATGTAAACAATGTTAGCCTAAGCCTTGGGGGCTCGTTGTCTTGTATAGTGTTGTGATCAATATAATAGGTCCTCTTCCATCCTTGTTCCTATGCTTGGGGGGAAAGGATTCCATCTCCTTCCTTTCTGTCTTTCCGGGATCCAATTTTCCCTTGGTTAAGCAATATCTATCTATTATGTGATATCCAATCATACATGAAAATTTTGGTTTGCATTGAGGATCTCTGACCTTGATCATAACCAATTTCATTGTTTGAGATTGGGTTTCCATGGTTGATAAATCTCTCACATTGGAAGCTGAATAGTGTGCTATCCCTCACAAGGGTTTCTTTTTCCCTTCTTGCATGATATCTCTTTGCATTCATCCCTTCAATGGCTTCATAGGATTTGTGACCTTCTTTTCTTGGACTAGGTGTTGTCTATGGATATTTTCTTGATGTTGAAGAAGGCTTTATCCTTGTTCTTTTCTTTCATTAACATGTCAAAATAGTAGCTATTTTTCCATCTTAAGGAGGGGGCATATATAGGGCCTCCCTCATTCTATATTATTCATTTTTGTTCTAACCTTTTATTTTGTAGCATGCTAAATCCTCTGAAGGTAACACACATAAGTTTCTAAATCCTGAAGAGACATGCATTTTCAATTTCAAATATGCTAAATCCTCGGAAGGTAACACACATAAGTTGCTAAATCCTAAAGAGACATGCATTTTCCATTTCAAATATGCTAAATCCTCATAAGGTAACGCACATAAGTTGCTAAATTATGAAGAGATACACATTTTACAAATGTATTCTATGGTGATATGAGGATATGGATCCATGGGTACTTCATAAAACTCATCAGAAGATGCACTGCATACACGCACAAAGCTTCCAGAAGGTGCACAACTTTATGGGGTGACTATTGAGTGTTTCCTTGGTGGGCCATCCTATCCTTTTTGTGCTTCACAGTGAGATACAGACATCTTATTGGGTGAGCTAGCCACTACTCTCTCCCCTTTTCTCTATTTTTTTTAGTGATGTCTCTATTATGGTAATCTTGGACTTGACAAAGACTCAAGTCCCTGGGGGCTTGAAGATTCCTTTCTCCCTTTGATTTCAATAAGATTATATTTTTCTTTGTGATCTCCTTTACCAAGAGTTTGCCTCAAGTCCATACTCTTGCTAAAGTGGGGACTAAATGTATCATCTTAAAATTGATGCACTCCATGTTGAGACCTTTTATACCTCCTTAGTAGGATGTTTTGATCCTCATTTAGACACTTTCACACATCTGTGCTTATCTTCCTATTCTGTTCATCTTTTCTTCCTTTTATCTCTACTTTTGAGACTTGGGCACATTTCTAGAGATCTTGACCATCTGGGTCAAGGTCAACCTCGACCTTGACCCTAGGGTCTAGGGTCCTTGGGGTTAGGTCCTAGCTTCATGGTTTCATCAAAATTCTATCTTTTCCCTCTTTGAGACCACTATTAATTGGGTTAAGTGTCGAATTCTCAAATTAGTATTTGAGGTGGATATTTCTCGAGATTTGTATAGGATTCCTAATTTATTATTTAAGATTATCCTTTCTCAAGTTTTGTGCCTAATGCTCAAATTAAATTTGGGGTTCGCCTTACCTTGAATTTTGTGACAAGGCTCTCAAATAATTATTTTAATTTCTATCTTAAGGGTGGACCCCTTTTAGAGTTTTGTGTCAAGACTTTAATTTAATTTCCTCTCCATGTTCATCTTTCTATATTTTTGTGCCATGGACCCTTAATTATTGTTTTCTATGTGGCCTCTCTAGAATTTTGTGCCCTAGATCACTATAAAAGGGAGCCTTCTCCTCTCATTTTCTCTATCTCTCAAGTGAAATCAAGTATCAATTTCTCAATCCACTTTACTGATCAAGTCTTCATGAATAAAGTTTTCTCCATCGAGCATTCAAGCATCCAAGCATTCAATCCTTCAATCATTAAAGCATTCAATTCACCAAGGAGATCCATTAGTAGCCATTGAAGGATTCAAGCTCTATGGAGCACTCGTGTTGAAGATTTCTCCATGCATCCATTCAAGCCTCTTCCTAATCTAAGATCCACTCAAGATTGGTATTGAAGATATAAAAACAATTGATTTGAGAAATCCTGCATTCATTTGGAGAATTCATACTTGTGGATTCAAGGATTCAAATCCTCCACAAGGGTTTTCAACATAAGCAAGGTGAATTCTTCTATTTACTTTGTTTATCTCTACAATTTCAATTCAATTTCAAGGTTAATTCCTAAATTGGGGTTTGAATAAGGAAAACCCCTCCCACCAAAAATACCAAACCATTTTTCTTGCAGGTACAAGTGCGGAACAGTGAATATCAGTGCAGATCTAGATACCCTTTTCAACAAAATTTCAGGATTTGGGAACAGAATTTTCATTGGAGCAGTGCAGGTCAAGGTCAACATTTTGGGTTCAAGGACAACTTTGTCTACATAGGTCAAGGATGACCTTCCTTAGAAAATAAAAATATTTCTTGGTTTTGCAGTTTTGGTTTAAGATCGTGAAAATCAACAGTTTTTGAGATCGTTTGACAAGGTTTTCAGTCGATTCATTTTTGGAGGTAAGTACCCTTTATTTCTTAATTTCAATATTAGTCTTCTCTATTTACTTTCAATATCATTATAATTTCATTTATGTGTAAAATATTGGTTTTGGGGTCTCTTTTATGTGCAAACCATTGTCCTAGACCCCACCACATATTTTTCATCATACAAAAACATAAGATTCAAGATTTAATTGATTCTAATGCTTTATCTATTGATAATTTTGATGGTAGTGGGAAAAAATTTGTCTCTCCTCCTAATCAAAACCTCCAAATCTATATGAATCATTTTCCTACACATGATACTAATACCATTGTTCAACCATCTTTTGTGGATATTGTTTATGATTCAAAGATGGATGATCTTAATCACATTGTTAACCATGTGGAGCATGTTGTTTTGTCTCAATCTGTATCTCCACCCCAACCTCAATCTCAAACTCAACTTCAAGCTCCACCTCAACTTAATCTTAAACTGAAACCTCAACCTAAACCTCAAAAACAACCTAAGAATAAAAGACATAGGGAACTCTTGATTACCTTTGATGATTCTTAGACTATTAAAGATCCCGATGGTCCCCTCTACATTTATGCTACGATTTCTAAGATACCTACGCATGGTTGTCTTGTTGATCCTACATCCTTAGTCAATGTTATTACTGAAGAAAATATTTTTATGAAGAACTTACAATGTGATTCTTATGATACATCGAATGTGTGGATTCAAACTTGTAATGTTTTTCTCTATCCATCATTTGGTTCTATTAACTTGCCTATTAAACTTTGTGGTAAAGTTGTGGACACTACCTTCGTTGTTGTTCCTACTTCTAATCAGTTTCAAGTTAAGTTAGGTTTTCCTTGGTTGAATGAAATGCATGTCGTTGCTTCTCCTATCCATAAGTGTCTTAAATTCATTCATTATGAATAAGTGAAGATGATTAATCGTAGTTTATATCAACCTTCTAGGCCTAGGGATTGTGCTACACTTGACTTCTTTTGGCCTTCATTACCTAGTTCATGTGCTTCTCGACCTGATAATCTTTTTTGATCATATCAAGCCTATAAACATCACAAGATTCTTGAGTTAAGCATGCCTTAAATGGATCTTAACTGTGGTCTTTTGCCTACGCCTTCCATACCCCCTTTATCCATGGATTCTAGTTCTATTAATCAAGCTCCTAGTGTTTCTTTTTAGCCTACTGAGAATCCTATTGATCCTCTTATAGAACTTGTGAAGGAACCAGTGCTTGTCCCTCCTAGTTCTCAACATATTTCAAATAAGAAAAAACATAACTGATGCAGGAGCATCTTGGGTGTAAGAGAAATCTTGCATCACCCAAAAATATTTCTATTTTTGTATTCAATAAGGGCTATCTTGTGCAAAGCTACTATTTATGGAAACTTGCTATTTTTAGTAATTTGGTCATACAATCTCAGAATGTTCTAATTTTACATGTGGATGTTCATCTCAGTCATATCAGCCTACCAGTAAAGTTTCATGGCTAGATCAGGTCTAGTTTTGAAGATATTGAAGATTTTTGGTATAGGCAGTAGGGTATAGAAACTTTGAACTCAAATTTGAAGGCTTTAGAGGCCCTGAATGAGGTCAAAAATTTGAGTGATAGGCACTTGCGCCAATCAAGCCCATAGAGCACTTCGTGGCCTTTCTGAAATAGGGTTATAATAGTCAATCGGGTCAATTGGTGATGACTTATGGTCTCCAAAAGTCAAGCCACCTGAAATGGTGGAAAATAATTTTCCTTCAAAATTTTTGTTTGGGTTTCAAAAGTTATTTTGAACCAACTTTGATGTAATAAATTGAAAAATAAAATAATTCTAAGTTTGGTTGGCCCTAAGGGCTAAATTTCTGGAACCTTCTCAGGCGGTGGAAAATGCCTATATAAAGAAGGCCCGTAGTGTTGTCTAGGACAGTTCTAGGTAGTAGATTTGGGTATTGATTCAAGGTTTTGTCCTACAGAATATTGTAAGGGAATGCCCATGTGGCTTTGCATATTGTAATTCTGAAAGTTTGTAATTCCACATTTGTGGAGATAATAAGAACCCATTTTTTTGTTCTTGCATATTGTTTTTGTTTCTCTATTTCTATTATTTGTTTGTTGTATTAAGGGGAGCACCCTTCATTAAGTGGTATTAGAGCAGGAGTTCCTGAGTGTGTAAATAGATCATGAAATGTGAGGTAGTTTGCACCAAGACCGTGGTTAGGGTTTCAATGTGCATCGCTAAAATGCCTCCACGAAGGGAATGTGGCAGAGGAGCTGGTGTTGTAACACCTAAGGTTAGAGCACTCCAGAGAGAAGTGCGAGCATTGCAAGAAGAGATTCACAAAGGAATGAATCTTAATGTCAGAGATGAAAGTGAGGATGAAGCCAAAGAAAGAAATGATGATCAAGAAGAAGAAGAAGGTGAAATTTTGAATCGAGAAGAAGAAAGGGTTTTCTAGGCCATTTCCAAGATCGAAAAAAGACATAAGATCGAGGTTCCTACATTTTCAGGAAATCTTAACCCAAAAGAATTGATCGACTGGATCAATGAATGTGAAGAATATTTTGAGTATGAAGATATTGAGGATCTTGATAGGGTCAAATTCACAAAGGCCAGATTGAAAGGTCTTGTGAAGATCTGGTGGCAAGAGATTCAATTAGAGTGAAATAGAAGAGGAAAAGATAAAATCACAAGATGGGATCAGATGGTGGATAAATTGAAGTGACAGTTCATTCTTGTTGATTATGAGCTTGACCTACTAAAGAAGATGCAATGTTTGAAGCAAGCAGGAAGATCTGTTCAGGAGTATACAGAGGAGTTCTATCAAATCCTCATCAGAACAGGCCATGCAGAAGCTGATAAGGAGAAATTTTCTCGTTACCTTAATGGGTTGAGGGCAAGCATTTAGGAGGAGTTGAATTTGGTTTGAATGAAGAGTATTGAAGAGGCATACCAGTTTTCCCTAAAAGTGGAGGAAAAGCTAAACAAGAAGTTCAAGAGCAAACAAAATGGAAGAGGTCGCGGTGGATGATCTGGTGGACAGTCATATGGGAGTTGAAATGAAGATCTGAAAAAGAAGGACGAGGCCAGTAGCAGTCAAAATTAGAGAGGAAACAATTCCAATCACTTCCAAGATCAGAACAATAGAGATCAGAGAGGAAGAGGAAGAGGACAAGGTTCAGGAAGAGGAGGCTTTCATGGAACATGTTTTCATTGTGGAGAAGAAGGTCATAGGGCATTTGAATGTCCTCAATGCCAAGGAAGGATAGATAGGAGGAATGAAGGCCAAGCCAAAGTTGCACATGTAGATGAAGATGCCAGATCATCAAATTCAGAAGATGCTGAAAGAGGAGAAACATTGATTAACAAAAGAGTCCTGCTGAGTGGTGAGAATGAACCTGAACAAAGGAGGAGCCTATTTTGCACTAGATGCAAGTGTGAGGGAAAATGCTATGATGTGATTATTGATAGTGGAAGTACTGACAATTTGGTGTCAGAAGAGATGGTGACAAAGTTGAAGCTCAAGAGATAGAAACACTCACATCCATATCGAATTGTCTAGGTGTAGGATGACCACAAGGTCATGGTCAGTGAATAGTGCTTGGTAAAGTTCAAGATTGGCAGGTACCAAGATGAGGTACTATGTGATATCATATCTATGGATGCATGTCATATGTTGTTGGGTAAACCGTGGTAGTTTGATAGATGTGTTGTACATGATGATCATGCGAATACCTATTCCCTGACAAAGGATGGAGTGTGACATAAGCTAAAGCCATTGAAGAAGACCAAAGAAAAGGTATGTGGTAATGCAAGAATAACATTTGTTGATGGAAGAAAATTCCTAGATGGTATGAGGCATGAGCATGTGTGTTTTTCTTTAATTCCAAAAGTTGGTAAATAAGAAGTAGAGGATGTACCTATAGAGGTTGCAGATTTGTTGAATGAGTTTCAGGATATTGTATCTGATAATGTACCTGAAGGATTACCACCAGTAAGGAAGATCAGTCATCAGATGGATTTGATTCTAGGAGCTAGTTTTCCAAACAAGGTAGCACATAGAATGACACCAACAAAAAGTGAAGAGTTGAACAGACAAGTACATGAGTTGTTATAAAAGGGATTGATTCGAGAAAGCCTAAGTCCATGTGCTATACCAGCAGTATTAGCACCAAAGAAGAATGGAGAATGGAGGATGTGTACAGATTCCAGAGCAATAAACAAGATCACAATCAAGTATAGGTTTCTATTGCCACGAATGGATGATATTATGGATTGTTTGAGTGGAGCTGTGTATTTCTCAAAGATAGATCTAAAGAGTGGATATCACCACATTTGGATCAGAGAAGGAGATTAATGGAATACTACCTTCAAGACAAAGGAAGGACTACATGAGTGGTTAGTCATACCTTTTGGGCTAACCAATGCACAGAGCACTTTCATGCGGCTCATGAACGAGGTTCTGAAAGAATTTCTGGGTAAGTTTGTCATTATGTACCTAGATGATATTCTGATCCTTAGTAAGATATTGGAAGAGCATATGATGCATATTTGTATGGTGTTTGAGAAGCTGAGAGACGAGAAATTGTTGATTAATTTGAAGAAGTGTAGTTTTGTGAAGGAGCTAGTATATTTAGGATTTGTAGTTTCAGTAGAAGGTCTGAAAATGGACCCAAAGAAAGTACAGGCTATCCTTGAATGGCCTACTCCAAGGAGTGCTACTAAGGTAAGATCTTTTCATGGTTTGGCTAGTTTTTACAGAAAGTTTATCAAAAATTTTAGCAGTATTTGTGGACCCTTGACTGAAACAATGAGAGGGGATAGAAAAGAGTTCAAGTGGACTAATGGGGCAGATAAGAGTTTTAAACTATTGAAATAGAAAGTTACAAAACAACTTGTTTTATCACTTCCTAATTTTAATAAGGTGTTTCAAGTAGATTGTGATGCTAGTGGTACTGCAATAGGAGCTATTATGAGCCAAGAAGGTAAACCTATTGCTTATTTTAGTGAGAAGTTAAATGATGCCAAGAGAAAGTATTTTATTTATGATCAGGAATTTTATGCTATAGTTCAGGCATTGAAGAAGTGGAGACACTATCTGCTTCCTAATGAGTTTGTTTTGTATACTGATCATCAAGCTTTGTAATATTTCAATAGTCAAGGAAAGTTGAATCAAAGGCATTTGAAATGGGTTGAGTTTTTGTAGTGTTACACATTTGTTTTGAAACACAAGAGTGGAAAGTCTAATAGGGCTGCAGATGCCCTTAGCAGAAGGCAACTATTGCTGATAGAAATGCAGATTGAAGTGGTTGGGTTCAAGGAACTCAAGAATTTATATCCAGAGGATCCTGATTTTGTCGAAGCTTGGAAAGCTTGTAAAGAACCTGTTACTCTAGACAGAATGAAGTGGCTAGATTTTATCATCCAGAATGATATGCTATTCAGAGGGAGTCAGTTGTGCATTCCATGAAGTTCTATGAGGGATAATCTCATCAAGGAGAAGCATAGCGGAGGATTGGCTGGACATTTTGGTCATGATAAAACCATTGCTTTGGTTAGTGAGAATTATTATTGGCCACAATTGCAGCAAGATGTCAAGAAGTTTGTACAGAGTTGCAGAGTATGTCAGATGGTGAAATGAGTGAAGTAGAATACAGGGTTGTATCAGCCATTACCTATACTAGAGAAGCCTTGGGAGGATATCAGTATGGACTTTGTTCTTGGTTTACCAAGGACACAACGGGGACATGATTCAATTTTTGTGGTGGTTGACAGATTTTCAAAGATGGCACATTTTATTCCCTGTAAGAAGACTAATGATGCTATTCATTTAGTAGAATTGTTTTTTAGAGAAGTAGTGAGACCACATGGTTTGCTAAAAAGTATAGTTTCAGATAGAGACACTAAGTTCGTTGGATATTTCTGGTGTACATTGTGGAAGAAGTTGAAGATGGATTTGAAATTCAGTTCATCACATCATCCACAAACTGATGGACAGACAGAGGTGGTGAATAGGAGTTTGGGAAATTTGCTGAGATGTTTGGTTGGAGATAAGCCAACAGGATGGGATTTGATTTTACCACAGGCAAAATTTGCATATAATAATTCTGTCAGCAGGAGGACTGGTAAATCACCATTCCAGATTGTATATGGGAGTAGTCCCAGAAATACATCTGAGTTGAGAAAGATAGATAAAGGAGAAATAAGTAGTGCTGAAGCTGAAGATTTTACAGAACATTTGAAGAACATCCATGAGGAGGTGAGGAAGCATATTACCAAGATGAATGCACAGTATAAGGCTAAGGCAGATGAGAAAAGGAGGCATAAAGAATTTTAGGTTGGAGATGAAGTCATGGTTCATTTGTGGAAGGAGTGATTTTCGGTTGGTACATATAACAAGTTGAAAATGAAGAAGTTTGGGCCATGTAAGATACTAAAGAAGCATGATTCAGGAAATGCATATGAGGTATAATTGCCTACTAAACTAAATATTTCACCAGTGTTTAACATTTCAGATTTGACAGAGTATCATGAAGGAGGTGTTGGAGATGAGGTTACAACAACACAGTGGAGTATTCCAGCAACCAGTTCAGATATCAAGGAGATTGAAGACATACTAGATAGTCGTGTTGGTAGAAGCACAAAGAACAGGACATATGAAGAGTATATGGTGAAATGGAAAGGATGACCTGTTGAAGATTCATCATGGCTAACAAAGGAGGAGGTTAACCATCTTGGTTTTCCTCTGCACACCTAAGTCATGACAGGGTCACTTCTCAAATTACCCTGGGTGTCTGATGCAGGAGCATCCTGGGTGTAAGAGCAATCTTGCATCACCCAAAAATATTTCTATTTTTGTATTCAATAAGGGCTATCTTGTGCAGAGCTACTATTTATGGAAACTTGCTATTTTTAGTAATTTGGTCATACGATCTCAAAATGTTTTGATTTTACATGTGGAGGTTCATCTCAGTCATATCAGCCTGCCAGTAAAGTTTCATGGCTAGATCAGGTCTAGTTTTGAAGATATTGAAGATTTTTGGTATTGGTAGTAGGGTATAGAAACTTTGAACTCAATTTTGAAGGCTTTAGAGGCCCTATATGAGGTTGAAAATTTGGGTGACAGGTGCTTGCACCAGTCAAGCCTATAGAGCACTTCGTGGCCTTTCTAAAATAGGGTTATAATAGTCAATCAGGTCAACTGGTGATGACTTATGGTCTCCAAAAGTCAGGCCACCTGAAATGGCGGAAAATAATTTTCCTTCAAAATTTTTGTTGGGTTTCAAAAGTTATTTTGAGCCAACTTTGATGTAATAAATTGAAAAATAAAATAATTCTAAGTTTGGTCGGCCCTAAGGGCTAAATTTCTGGAACCTTCTCGGGCGGTGGAAAATACCTATATAAAGAAGGCCTGTAGTGTTGTCTAGGACAGTTCTGGGTAGTAGATCTAGGTATTGATTCGAGGCTTTTTCCTACAAAATATTGTAAGGGAATGCCCATGTGGCTTTGCATATTGTAATTCTGAAAGTTTGTAATTCCACATTTGTGGAGATAATAAGAACCCAATTTTTTGTTCTTGCATATTGTTGTTGTTTCTCTGTTTCTGTTACGTGTTTGTGGTATTAAGGGGAGCACCCTTCATCAATAACCAGTCTGATAATGAACATCTTAAGAAGAGTCGAGCTCAAGCTAAAGCATGTGCCTCTATTATTCAAATTTCATTACCTTCTTTTGACCAGCCTATGCCTGATGTGTTAGAAGAAGTTAATAACGATGTTAAGATGAATGATTATGATAATTCTATTCGTATCTTAGATTCTATTTCGATTAATCTTGATGAAGAAGATACTGTTGATGATACTAATGATGTTAATAATGAATATGAGACTATTGACATTGATATTGATTTACCTAATATGCTTTCAACACAATTGGTAATTACACCTGGTATCAAACATTATGATTCTCAAGAGGATACTTTTTTGGAACTGGCTATTATTCCTACGGTATTGGATATAGTCCCTCTTGTGAGTTTCCCACCTTCCTGAAATGATATAGAATGAGATGGGGAGAGTAGGTGACGTGCTTGATCGGCTTGTCCTTCATGGTATCTTTTTGTGTGTTTGTCTATTATATTGTGCTTCACCCGTAATGTGTTTGTTAAATTTTTGTTAGATTCTTTTATATGACCCTTGTTATTTTGTTGGTGCAAGGTGATAAAGGAATCGAACCTGTTGTACAATTCCTCTATATGTATCCTTTCTCTTCTATATGTTGTTTTCATGTTATATTGTACTTGTTCTATTGTTCATAAATATTTTCCTTGTGTAGTCCACTTGGATTTGCAACTTGGTAGAATTGAATCTTTTTGGTCTCCATGTCGTGGTCTGAAAAGACTCTTCTTCGTAACTCTTATGTTTTCTTTCCTCCATTGTGATTGTAGTTCTACTTTCTTTTGGGAATAATGTCAATTCATTTGCAATAATATCATATATAAATATTATCTTATGATCATACTGACCCCACGACAGGTAGATCCCTTATGTGTTCTCTATATGTTTAAGTGATATTTCCCTTGATTTTTCTTTGATTGGGGGTGTCTAGTAGTGGAAATGTAATCAGTGGAGTTGTTTCTATTTCTGTTCAAACCATTGCTCCTATTAAAGTGTTAGCAATGACTTTAATGTGGGGGCATACACTCTGCTCACTTTTTGCATACATGCACTTTCAATATATATATTTTTGAAGGCTCTTTTCTCCCGTTATGGATTAGTGACTAATCCTTAAAGCATGAATTTTTATCTTATAGGATCTCTAGGATTAGTGACTAGGAGGTTCAACTCCATCTTTTAGTTGCATTGTTCCCTTGTGTGGTTCACAATGGGACATAAGTTCTCATTGGGGGAGATAATCACACCCTCTTCTCTCTTTTTCTAGAGATGTATCTCTTATTGTAATCTTGGAGTTAAAACAAAGACTTGAGTCCTTGGGGGCTTGAGGATTCCTTTGTCCCTTTAATTTCAATAATATTATATTTTTCTTTATGATCTCCTTTACCAAGAGTTTTCATCGAGTCCATAATCTTGCTAAAGTGGGTCCTAAATGTATCATCAAAAAATGGAAGAACTTCCATTTAGGACTGGTTTAGCCCTCCGAGTAAGTGTCTTGGGGTCATGTCAAATGCCTTGAATGGATCTTTGACTTGGATCTGGCTTTTTCCCCTATTCTACCCCATTTTCCACTTCTTTTATACATTATTTTGGCATCCTGACCTAAAACCCTGAGATTCTTCACCTCAAGGTCAAGGTCGACCTTCTAGGTCAAGGTCGACCTCAAGCTTGACCCAGGGTCCAAAATTCAAGCTCCCAAAGTTTCCAGATGTCGGGTTTCAGAAAGATTTATTTCCCACTTCCAGGTTGGTTGTTTCGGGCTTCAAGATGATAAAATCTTAAATTATATTTAATTTAGGTCCATTTATAGGGGTAAAGGTTTAAATGGGAATTTAATTCTCCTATGTAGGCCTCTTTAGAAGTTTGTGCCCTAGACTAGTATTAAAGGAAGCCCTCCTCTCTCATTTCCATCCATAAAAAATCATAATCTCTCAAGCACTCAAGAAAGAGAAATCAAACAATCAAGAAGGAAAGAAAGAAGCATTTCAAGCACTCAATAATTCAAGCATTCAATCATCCAAACATTCAAACATTCAATTCATCAAGGAGATCCATTGGTAGCCATTGAATGATTCAATCTCTATGGAGCTCTCTTGTTGAAGATTTCTCCATCCACATCCATTCAAGCTTCTTCATATTCCATGATCCATTCAAGATTGGTGTTGAATATCTGAAGACAATTGATTTGATAAATCCTACATCCAATTCTACATTCATTTGCAACATCCATACTTGTGGATTCAAGGATTCGAATCTTACACAAGGGTTTTCAACATAGGCAAGGTGAATTGTTTCATTTATTTTGTTTATGACTGCAATTTCAATTCAATTTCAAGGTTAATTCCTAAATTGGGGTTTGACCAAGGAAAATCCCTCCACCTAACAAACAAAACCATTTATCTTGTAGGAATGGGTGGGTGCAGAACATCGAATTACAGTGCAGATCTAGATACCCTTTTTGACAAACTTTCAGGATCCACGAATAGAATTTCCGTCAGAGCAGCACAGGTGAAGGTCAACATAAAGGGGCAAGATTGTGCCCCTATATTTGGGTCAAGGTCGACCTTTATCAGAAAAGAAGAAGGTTTATGGGTTTTCTATGTCTTTGTGTTTCTAGGCCAAATCCGGTTGCATAATTTCTTGAAACTGAGTAGAGACACTAGAAAATAGCATTTTCCAGATCTGTCATATTTTGAGGTTAGTATTTGTATTCAATTCAATTAATATTTTCAATACTTCCTTCCATAACCGAATATAAGGTTTTCTCCTTTCTTCATATTCTCCATCGATTGATTCATTTATGCATTGACCATCTTCTTGTGGTTAATCAACTTGGATCTTTCCTTTGAGAATTTGGGGTTAAGAAGAAGATCATACCTTCCCCAATCCTAATACATAACTTTACTCCATTTTCAAACATTACATTTTGGTGAACATCTTGATCCCCCTTTTATCTTTTACAAGTACATCATCTTGTGGGCATCATTCCCACCAGGGTTTTCCCTCTAATAAAGGGTTTCCATAGTCAACAAATCTAGTGTTATTGTGTATGTTTATTATCTTGTGGTTATTGTTGTTGTTGATTACAAGTTTAAGATTTGATAAAGTTGAATTTAAGTTAATTAATCTCACAACTGATTCACACCCCCTTCTTAGTTGTGCTGGTGGACTTTACTTTGTAACATCTCTCTCTCTCTCTCCATGTGTTTATCCTTTTATCTTGTTATTAGATTGATAAGTCTCTAAGTCACTTGGTGGCTTGGTGTTTCCTTGTCTATTTTACCTTAGATTATTTTTCAAATTCTATGATCTACTTTATTGACATAATGAATGTAGAGTCATACTCCCACTAAAGTGGAAGCTAAATGTAGCGTAATAAATTTCATCCCTGTACAATTTCTTGCTCACTTGGGGCATATATTTTAGTATTTATTACCTCTAATTCTTGATATGTTTGATCTAGCCCACTTTTGTCTTTAATTATGAAATTTTCCTTCAATTTTGGACCCCTAGTCCAAATTTGAATATGCATTGAGGGGGAGTAGGTTGCCTCGGATGTCTTGTTCTTTCCAATCAGGGCCGAAATTTGAACTAGTTAATAGTTATCTTCTTTCAGGAGGAATTTTAAACATGTGTTGGCTCGCTATGAATTCAACACCCTAAAATTCTTTGTGAGGCATAAAATAAAGTTTACCTCTATTGTTTTGAGATCCATAATTTTAATTCAAGCTTTCTCAATTGCACTTTCACCTTCAAGTCCTCAAGAGTAGGTGATAAAATAGATCAAGCCATTGAGGAAAATGAGTACTTTTTGGGTCTATAGCATTCACGATCCTATTTTTCTAAAATTCAAATCTTCAATGTCAACATCAACATCATAGTTCTCTATTTAAACTATTAGGTAGATGCATATACCATGGTTTGTATGATGGTTTTCTAGTTTAACTACTCATTGATTCTGCGTAGTTAGACAATGGTTACTAGTTTGTTGATTAAAGATTTAGTTTTAGGCTACCAATCTTTCTATATTTGAACCTTGTTATGTAAATATATAAATTTAATTTTTTTAATATTTTCTTGCACTAATATCTAATTGATTTTTTGGTGTATAAGGTTTTTTTAGACCTACTACCCATTGGCACCATCTTTTAGAGAGTAGCCCCTTTCTCAAATATCTTATATAAATCCTAACCATATTTATAATATTAATATAATGCAATTCAATATAATATATAAGAATTAAATTTTTATTTTATTATAAAATTTATGAACATTGAGTATAATGACATCAAAATTTTACAATATATAATGTTTATGAATGAAATTATTACAAATTAAGCACCTAATATTTGCTAATGGTTTTGCAAAAGGGGTTGCAAGAAAAGTGGGCTTAACCTTGGAGGAAACTTCGTGGTTAAGCGCATTTGAGCTGGAGTAGTATTGGAATGGGTGACCTCTAGGGAAGTGTTGGTGCTTCACCTATGTGAGCATCACCTAGATGCAATGAGTGCTAAGTGTTCCATTCATTCTCATGAAAAATGGGTTCGTTCCATTCATTCTCATGAGAGATGAATTCTTGTGAACCACTACACATGATACATGGGTCAATGAGTTTGACTCAAAATCTACACAACTAAATCCTAATAGCAATATGACAATTTATTATACTTTTCAAACTTATATATAAAAATAAAGTAAACAATACAAATAGAATAAAATAATTTTAAAATAACTATATTTAACACAAACACATAATGATTAACCTTCGCATGAGGTGTTGGAATTATTTATTACTGTTTTTATACAAAGAAATATTAAATTGAAAAACAAAATAAAAAGAAATTAAGTACATGGTAATTAATCATTAAAAAATTATGAATATATATGTTTCAATTTATCTTATACCACTTATTAAAACAATACTTTTGATTAATTAAAGATATTTGTAATTATTTTATTAATAATTAATATATTATTTTAAATTAAATAGCAATTTAATTATTATGTTTTCCATCTTTCTTTGAAAAAGAGACTGGTAATTACCTAACTCCCTACCTTCCCTCAAATTTTATACATAGCTGAAATACAGAATCAACTCTCAGTTTCTGTTATTGTTTAGTGGATCCATATAAATTTTATATACAATAAAAGTAAACCCAAAAACACTTACAAAGTCCAACTGCCCTTGAAATAATAAATAAATATTTATAATTATTATGATACTAGTTGGACTAAGACTAATATAAAGTATAAGAAAACGTGGAGAAAGACAATTAAAAAAAGACGGTAAATTTCTCTGGCTACTAACAGAGACGTGGTGGGTAAGAAAACTGAAGCTACAAGAAAACTCAAAATTCAAACAAGTCCAGTTTGTCTCACTTGACAGACTGCAACTAACGAAATCATTGACGGTCTTATCCTTCCGTCAACAGACGGATTAGAATATTCACATCATAGCGTATGTGCAATCATCACTAAACGTATCTTATAAGACCATTCAATTCATTTTTATTAATAAAAGTTAAACATTGTAATGAAAATAAATAGCAGTTGTAAGAGAGGATTGTGCAAGAAAGGAGAGAATAATATTCAAGATAAAAACAGTAACATGCCATTTAGTTTTTATTATGAAGATTTACACTAAAACATGTGTTTATATGTATTTTTTTTTTGTTATTTATAAATAAATTGTATATTTTGTTGGTATGAGTTTTTTTTATTATGTAGATTGTTTTTAATTTAATTGTGTGTCATGATCAATCATAAGAAAGAAGAGAATTCACTTTTGAATCACATTATAGTATATATTGAATAACTTTTTATTAAAATAATAATTATTTATCATTATTGAATGATATATTTTAAAACTATATAAATAATAATCTAATATACTACTAATAGTTAAGTTGCCACATATTCATATTTAAATTGTAACAACATTAATTATTTATGACTGCAGTAATAACAGTAAGATAAGAAAAAGATGACGAATATATTAAAAACAATTAGTTGGTCTGTTAAACGAGAGAATAATTAACTATATGACTTCCTCAATAGTTTCAATGCTGGACATGGGAGTTAATTTATATTTGACTTTCAGCAAAGGAAATGAAATGGAATGTAAATAGAGCACAATTTATTTAAGCGAATTTATAGTGTATGATGTTTTGATTGTGTATGTGTGTCATTTTTTAAAGATGGATTATCGGTTGAATGTTTTTTTTGGTTGTTTCATGTTTTGTGTTGATATAGTTTTCAATCAATTTTTTATTTATTATAGATCACTAGATATAATTTACTTTGATAGTTTCATGTAATAGTGTGTATGATGTTTTGAGTGTGTATGATTCTCAGTCAATTTCTAATGATGGATTATTGATTGTATGTTTTTATGATTTCTTAACATTTTGTGTTGATGTTGTTTTCAATAAGTCTTTTTAATGATAGATCATTGGATATAAGCTAATTACGTGTTTGAGAAACATACCCACAAATAACATTAAACAATCCTATACAACTCCATCGTATCTCAACTACTTTGATAGTTTCATGTGATAGTATGTATGATGTTTTGAGTGTGTATGTTTCTCAGCCATTTTCTATTAATTGTATGTTTTTTCTGATTTCTTAATGTTTTGTGTTGATATAGTTTTTAATCAATCTTTTTAAATATTGATCGTTCGATATAATCTAATTATGTAATTAAAAAACATACATAATCACAACATAAAAAATCCTATACAATTCCAACTCATCTCAACTACTTTGATAGCTCATGTAATAGTGTGTATTATGTTTCGCGTTGACATAGTTTTCAATTAATCTTTTTAATGATAGATCACTAGATATAATCTAATTATGTAATTGAAAAACATACCTAATCACTACATAAACCAATCCTATAAAATTCCATCCCATCTCAACTACTTTGATAGCTTCATGTAATAGTGTGTATTATGTTTTGAGTGTGTATGTTCCTTAGCCAATTTCTTCTGATGGATTATTGATTGTTTATTTTTTATGATTGCTTAACGTTTTGTGTTGATATAGTTTTCAATTAATCCTTTTTAATGATAGATCGCTGGATATATTCTAATTATATAATTGAAAAGCATACCTAATCACTACATAAAATAATCCTATAAAATTTCATCTCATCTCATCTACTTTGATAGCTTCATGTAATAGTGTATTATGTTTTGAGTGTCTATGTTCCTTAGCCGATTTCTAATGCTGGATTATTTATTGTATAATTTTACGATTGTTTAACATTTTGCGTTGATATAGTTTTCAATTAATCTTTTTGATGATAGATCACTGGATATAATCCAATTATATAATTGAAAAGCATACCCAATCACAACATAAAACAATCCTATACAATTCCATCTCATCTCAACTACTTTGATAGTTTCATGTAATAGTGTGTATGATGTTTTGAGTGTGTACGATTCTCAGTCAATTTCTAATGATGGATTATTGATTGTATGTTTTTATGATTTCTTAACATTTTGTGTTGATGCAGTTTTCAATAAATCTTTTTAATGATAGATCACTGGATATAAGCTAATTACGGGTTTGAAAAACATACCCACTCATAACATTAAACAATCCTATACAATTCCATCGTATCTCAACTACTTTTATAGTTTCATGTGATAGTATGTATGATATTTTGAGTGTGTATGTTTCTCAGTCATTTTCTATTAACTGTATATTTTTTCTGATTTCTTAATGTTTTGTGTTGATATAGTTTTTAATCAATCTTTTTAAATAGTGATCGTTGGATATAATCTAATTATGTAATTAAAAACATACCTAATTACAACATAAAAAAAATCCCATACAATTCCATCTCATCTCAACTACTTTGATAGCTCATGCAATAGTGTGTATTATGTTTTGCGTGTGTATGTTCCTCAGCCAATTTCTACTGATGCATTATTGATTGTTTGTTTTTATGAATGCTTAATGTTTTGTGTTGACATAGTTTTCAATTAATCTTTTTAAGGATAGATCACTAGATACAATCTAGTTATGTAATTGAAAAACATACCTAATCACTACATAAAACAATCCTATAAAATTCCATCCCATCTCAACTACTTTGATAGCTTCATGTAATAGTGTGTATTATGTTTTGAGTGTGTAAGTTCCTTAGCTAATTTCTTCTAATGGATTATTGATTGTTTGTTTTTTATGGTTGCTTAACGTTTTGTGTTGATATTTCAATTAATCTTTTTTAATGATAGATCACTCGATATAGTCTAATTATGTAATTGAAAAGCATACCTAATCACTACATAAAACAATCCTATACAATTTCATCTCATCTCATCTACTTTGATAGCTTCATGTAATAGTGTATTATGTTTTGAGTGTCTATGTTCCTTAGCCGATTTCTACTGATGGATTATTGATTGTATGATTTTACGATTGTTTAACGTTTTGCGTTGATATAGTTTTCAATTAATCTTTTTGATGATAGATCACTGGATATAATCCAATTATATAATTGAAAAACATACCTAATCACTACATAAAACAATCCTATAAAATTCCATCTCATCTCAACTACTTTGACAGCTTCATGTATTAGTGTGTATGATGTTTTGAGTATGTATGTGTTTTAGTCAATTTCTAGTGATGGATTATTGATTGTATGTTTTCATAATTGCTTAATGTTTTGTGTTAATATAGTTATCAAACAATCTTTTTATTAATAGATCAATAGAAATAATCTAATTGTGTGATAATTGAAAAACATACCCAATCACAACATAAAACAATTCAATCTCATCTCATCTACTTTGATAGCTTTATGTAATAGTCTATATGACGTTTTGAGTGCGTATATTTTTAAGTCAAATTCTAACATTTGATAGATTATTGATGGAATGTTTTTATAATTGCTTAACGTATTGTGTTTTTTATATAGTTATAAAATAATCTTTTTAATAATAGATCACTGAATGTAATTCAATTATGTAATTGAAAAACGTACCTAATCACAACATAAAACAATCTTATACAATCCCATCTCATCTCAACTACTTTAATATATGTCAAATCAACTTTTTTCCTGAAAAATCTTTTGAACAAATCTTGAGCATTAATTGTTCTCTTGTTCATGTACCTACTTCTATTGTTCCAATTAGAAGAATGCCGCGTATAAGGATCTTTTCTTCTGGTTAAAGATTATACGGTATGCATGCATGAACGAGAAGAGTTGTAGAGAAACGGAGATAAGGAAGGTAAGCATGGCAAGCATGGCAAGCATGGCATATGATTATGATTGCAGAGGTGACAGGAAGCAGGAATAATGGAGATAAAGAAAGTTCATATTGCCTACCAAGTAGTCAAGTCAAAAGTAAATTATGTGTAACTTTCTACGGCGAAGTGGGCTAAGATAAGTTGAGAGAAAGAAGTATGATAGCATTCGTGATTATGGTGCATATTTTTCTGTCACTTATGTAGTGTGAAAACATAGACTAGGAAAGTGGCAAACAGCATGAAAATAGCTTAGCCAACTTTGGTCTTCAACATCCATGATAAGGATTGACTCCTAGTTTGAATTGAAAAAATGTAGGCTTATCTTTGATAAGATAGAAGATGGTCCGATCACTTTCTTTTGGGGAAGGTAGTGGGCATTTTCATGTTTAATGCAAGGGGGAATGGTTATTTGAATCCTCATGACGTAATGGCAAGCTAAAGAACATTTTAAAACTCTTCCTAGCCACAAAAGAAGTCCAATGAATTTTATTTAAGTTTACTCTTCCTAGCCACAAAAAGAAGTTCAATGAATTTTATTTAAGTTTACTCTTCCTAGCCACAAAAAGAAGTTCAATGAATTTTATTTACGTTTACTCTTTCTAGATACAAAAAGAAGTTCAATGAATTTGATTTAAGTTTACTCTTTCTGGCTACAAAAAGAAGTTCAATGAATTTTATTAAAGTTCATTCTTCCTAGCTACAAAAGATGTTCAATCAATGTTTTTTTTAATGAACTTAACGGTTTAAATTATTATTGTATAGCTAGTTTTGTTTAATTTTAATAAATTCTAATTTATGGACTCTGAAAATATTTTATTAGTGTTCTATTTAATGATAAATATTTTTATTTAAAATTATAAAATGGTAAGTGTTAGTGTATTTATTCATTTATTTACACTTAGGCTTATTACGTCTATTTAGTTGTCCATGTTTATTTAAAACTTGTTCATACAAGTTGTCATAATTTTGGAGTTGTTTAGAGAGGTGTCGATTCTATTTCGAAACCTCGTCCTAGTTTAGTGGGAGGCAATGTGTTACCACTTGTTGAGTGTTGGGTTCGCCTTCTGTTTCAACCCAATCACTCTTCCTATATGTAATTTTCTTCTCCCTTTCTTTTAAATCAATGGATGGTCGACTTATCTTTATTTTGTGTTATTGTGCTTAATTTTAACTTTGATTGATCTTGGAATTCTATAATAAGATTACAAAAAAAGAGACATCATTCTCATTTAAGCATTCATTAATAGCATTTCAACAGGATTTGAACCTTGATGACAAGAACACCGACACTACAACTTAACAATGACATACCTCCAATACTGACTAAACATTTCAATAATATTTGTAAAACTAATATTTTAATATATTTTCAAGTAGAATTGAAACTTTAAATGAATCTTTTGAAATTCTTTTGAAAACCTTTAAACTAATTGAATTCTAAAATCTTCAATGACTAAATATTGAGATATGCAATATAATTACCAAGAGAATATTAAATGTAGAATCTATTTATATATGAAAATATTTAACTAGAATTAGATGATTTTATAGTTAAGAATGATTCATTGAATTGAAAAAAAAAATATAAGGATCAAATGATCAAGCTAGTGAATAAGACGAGTTATGGTGTTATAGGCTAGATTTTCTAGAAGTGTTTGTAAATAAATAATTAGATTTTGTCGTATTAATAATATTATGTAACATTCCATCTCTTATTCAAACTAATCTGAGTGTAAAGCACTATGAAGACAAAATAATAGTAAATATAATAATAGGGATATTTAGATTTACACTCATGCATCCAAGATAAAATAAAGTAGGTATCAAATACTTTTTAAATAGACATTCAAAGTTCAATGAATTTTATTTAAGTTTACTCTTCCTAGCCACAAAAAGAAGTTCAATGAATTTTATTTAAGTTTACTCTTCCTAGCCACAAAAGATGCTCAATCAATATTTTTTTTAATGAGCTTAAAGGTTTAAATTATTATTGTATAGCTAGTTTTGTGTAATTTTAATAAATTCTAATTTATGGACTTTGAAAATATTTTATTAGTATTTTATTTAATGGTAAATATTTTTATTTAAAATTATAAATTGGTAAGTGTTAGTGTATTTATTCATTTATTTACACTTAGGCTTATTAAGTATGTTTAGTTGTCCATGTTTATTTGAAACTTGTTCATACAAGTTGTCATCATTTTGGAGTTGTTTAGAGAGGTGTCGATTCTATTTCAAAACCTCATCCTAGTTTAATGGGAAGTAACATGTTACCACTTGTTGAGTGTTGGGTTCACCTTCTAATTCAACCCAATCACTTTTCCTATATGTAATTTTCTTCTCCTTTTCTTTTAAATCAATGGATGGTCGACTTATCTCTATTTTTTGTTATTGTGCTTAATTTTAACTTTGATTGATCTTGGAATTCTATAATAAGATTACAAAAAGAGAGACATCATTCTCATTTAAGAATTCATTAATAGCATTTCAACAGGATTTGAACCTTGATGACAAGAACACAGACACTACAACTTAACAATGACATACCTCCAATACTAACTAAACATTTCAATAATATTTGTAAAACTAATATTTTACTATATTTTCAAGTAGAATTGAAACTTTAAATGAATCTTTTGAAATCCATTTGAAAACCTTTAAACTAATTGAATTCTAAAATCTTCAATGACTAAATATTGAGATATGCAATATAATTACCAAGAGAATATTAAATGTAGAATCTATTTATATATGAAAATATTTAACTAGAATTAGATGATTTTATATTGAAGAATGATTCATTGAATTGAAAAAAAAATATAAGGATCAAATGATCAAGATAGTGAATAAGATGAGTTATGGTGTCATAGGCCAGATTTTATAGAAGTGTTTGTAACTAAATAATTAGATTTAGTTGTATTAATAATATTATGTAACATTCCATCTCTTATTCATACTAATATGAGTGTAAAGCACTATGAAGACAAAATAATAGTAAATATGATAATAGGGATATTTAGATTTACACTCATGCATCCAAGATAAAATAAAGTAGGTATCAAATACTTTTTAAATAGACATTCAGGATTAGATTTATTTGACTACTGTTCACATGAACTCCAATATGGACTTTTGCATTTTGGATGCTAAATCCATATTTTGTTAAAATCTCTAGAGAAAGGGATTCGCTACCTTCCAAAGAGAAAATATTCATTATGGTACCTCACTTCTACTAGCACATAGAGATAGGGGAAATGTTTTAACTTAACTAATAAACAATTTATATTCTATATAAACAAAGGAAACAACTCTAAATGGAGACTTAATCTAAATAACAATATTTAAACTATCAAAACTTAACAACAATATTCTAATATTATGAGCATAAATATAAGTAGTGTGGGTATCTAATAATTTTTTTAACTTGTCATGTCACTATTCGTTTCTAACTTGGTTTCTGATTCTGCATCATTATTTAGTTCTTCTAGGGTGGATTTATGTCTTGGTTCGGATTTGTTATGTTCAGACTCTTTTGGTTGTGAGTGGATTATAGCTTTGTTTTAACTTCAATTTATATATTAGACAGATTATGGATATTTAGCTTGACAATTAATTGTTAATCTTTGGTTAGACTATGACATTGGATCTATTGGATTTAATTAAATAACTGCAGATACTATCTTTTTTGAATTATCAGTTTCTCTGTTGACTTTGGTACTTGGAAATTTGTGTTACTTAGGAGGAAGGATGAGGAATTCCTATTCTGCAACTAAGTTTTCATTAATGAGAATTTTGATGTTATATTGGTCTGTTATTGTGAAAGGAAAATATGGTTAATTTTATGATTAATGTTAGTGTATAAATGATTTTATTATGTTAGTGTTGATTGTTAAGTGGAAATTGAAATTTAAAAGAATATAAATAAGTTTAAATGTTAAGATGAGTTAGTAGTAAGTTATGTGTTAAGTTAGAAGGGGGTTAGTAATATCCTAACACTCTATGTATTATGGTTAACAAGCTAAGGTTAGTAAATTGTTTAACTTTGGCTATGGCTTTGAAATACTCCCTATGGTTTCGTGAACTATGATTTAATGGGGCTATGTCATATTAAAATCACTGTGTTAAGATATTTGTTTTGCCTTGTTTCGAATGTGCATTGGGATTTGGTTGTCATATGCATATGCAATTTAATTCTAAGCATGTGTTATTGTGAGTTCTCGGTAAGTATGTGTACTATGGTGACAACTATCACTGTGTTTAATGAAGGTGGCAGTGAAAGATAAGTTTGAAATTTAATGCAGCTACGGTATGCATATTGGCATTGAATGACTTCAGTTCGCTGTTGGTCATTTGCATTGGCAAGGTTTTTCTCTGTTGAGGTAATGGGTTTGATGCCTGTAAAGGTTGCAGAAATGGGGTCATTCTATTCAGATTGGAGAGGAAAATGGTTGTATACTTGTGCATTAATAATGGGATTCTCCATTTTGTATTTCACGGTTCTGTTTCTAGTTTTGGAGCTATCATTTGGAAGCACTATTCGGTTTTTGGTGCTTATGAAATGAGCTCTGTCATGGGGTGCTCGGTTTCATTGCTTGGTTCTTGGACATTTTCGGTGGGTTTAGCGTTGCTGAGCAAGGGTTTGGATTTGGTGTAGCTCTCCAGTTGGGAGTGAGGTCTTTGGTTTCAACTTCGGGTTTCAGAACACCCCCACTCTATAATAAAGGTAGGGGCATTCTCTAACTCAACTCTTGCTTTCTTTATGAATCTGGTTTATGAAATTTCATTAAAAATGATTTCTACTTGTATTATGCATTATGATAGGAATGTTTCTTGTTTGCTGTAGAAATGTCTTTCGAATTGTATGGTATTGCACATTGTAGTGTTTATGTTCTCTGTTTGAAATTTGGGGATTGCGGATGTGTGTTTTCGGTTCAGTAATTTAGAAACATGTTTCAGGGTTGTCGAATTTATGATATTGTTATTATAGGAATGTGGAAGTGTTGGGTTTCCTAAGTTTGGGAGTTTTTTGTATTTCACTGTTCCGTGATTGTTGTCGTGGCTTCGGCTGTGGGAACTACAGTGTAGTGTGCAAGGAAGTAACATTGGAGAGTTAAGACTGTGAAGCTTTCGTATCTCTGCTATCAGTTTTATCGAGTCTTTGGTATGTTATTTTGTGTTCGGGAATAGTTTGTGCTAGTATTAGTATTTGGTCATGTCGCCAGGCAATTTGGTTTCGAGACTTCTAGTTATTGTGGGTTCTCTATTTTGTATAGATATTGGGTTCTGTGGATTCCTAGGTTAGAATTTGTTGAGTAACCATAGTGAGAAGATTTTTGTCAATCTTGGAACATTATGTGATTTTTTATCCTGTATCTGACTTCATAATTTCTAAGTTGATTGTTCATTTTGGTTGAGTAATCGTAGTAAATGTTTATTTTGATGCCCACTGATTGAATGTTGTAGTCGACTTACCTGTCTTTGCTGAGCTTTGGTATAGCGAAACTTTTTTTATCGTGGTTGGAGGTTTGTAGAGTGCTTTTCTCTGTCTAGTAGCCTATGGTTTTGGTTTCGAGAGTTGAGCTTTGGTTATCATGAAGTCTAAGTTGATGTTAGCAGTGTATCAGACTCAATGTTAGTTATTCTTATAGCAGTTGGCAGTGTTATGCTGTAGGGAGAGGTGGATGAGATTCTGAGCATATATCCTGCAGTTGTTTGTTTAGAAGATATGTTGGGTCTGTTGGTAAGTTTTCCTTAAGAATCATGTGCTATTAGATGGTCGTGCTGTAGCAAATATAGAATATAGCTTTTGTTTCTTAGTGTTTTTGTATTCTCAGTAATGGTGGGGTCAATAGTGAAAACCTCTGCAGACACTGTTTACTTTCGTAGATTTGGTTATGGTGTTGGTCTATAGGCTATCGATAGCTTCTGTAGCAGTTGGTTTGTCTGTCTATGGAAAGGGTTGCGAGGATAAGAATGTAGGCTGATTTGGATTCTTATGATTGTCTAGTTTGTCGACTTAATAAATTATATGTGAATTGGAACACAGTGTCATTGGTGTAACAACAGTAATGGCAGTTCATGTTTTGAATGAGTTATTTGATTTTATGTATTTTTGATAGAATTTTAATTATGATGTAGTGCTCTGAATTTTGTATAATTACAAGGGTATATATATATATATATATATATATATATATATATATATATATATATATATATATATATATATATATATATATATATATATATATATATATATATATATATATATATATATATATATATATATATATATATATATATATATATATATATATATATATATATATATATATATATATATATATATATATATATATATACACTTATAGGAACGTATGTATATATATGTATATATACATACTGTGAGTGTATATACATATGTATATATGTGTGTGTACACCTATAAGTATGTACAAATATATATAATAGTAGAAACGTATATGTATATATGTATATACATGTACCGTGAGTGTATATACATATGTATATATATGTGTGTATGCCTACAAGTATGTACAAAGGTCACTTTGTAACAGAGATGACATAATTGTTGCAAGTGCATTTTTTTTATATGGGTGGTAAATATGTAGATGATGTGTATTTCTGCATTATACATTAGTATATGAAATTGATTGTTAACTCTTCATGGATTTACTAATAACTCTGTTGGCTAGAATGTGATAGAAAAATGGAATTGATGTTTAAGTATTAATTGTATTAAACAGTTGACAATAAAATTGGATGTTTCAATTATCAGTTATAATATTGCAAAAATGTTAGGAATTGGATATTATTATTATTGTTTGAGTTACTAAGGATAGTATTGGAAATTTTGCTTAAGTTATTCTTTCAGTTGATGAAAAGAGGATGCTTTGCTGTGGTTATTTTGGAAAGAGGTTTCATGGATTTATTTAGAAATTTTAAATGGTTGTTTCAGTATTAAGGATTTCTATTGCTAAGTAAACATTAATAGTTGGATTTGGTAATTCAGATTTTTACTATGGTTTAGCTATTTTTGGTAGTATGAAGTGTTTTGAGATAATGCAAGTGTGATCCTTAGTATGGGAAGATGACTTTTGTCTAGAGCCTTAAGGCGAAAGAATATCTGTCAGTTAATTACTAAGTGATAATTTAATAATTCATGGGCTATGGGTTTCATTTAAAAAGATAAAATATGTTGCCCTAATTACTTGCACATGTTGGTGAAGTAAGGGAATGGTTTTACCTTATTGCTTGTAGAGAATAAGGCTGACATAATGAATTCTTCGAGTTTCCTATATGGTTACTAATCGTTGATTCTTATGTAAATACCCAAAGCTAGTGGATCATCACCTTGTCATTTTCTTTGTGAGTTTATTTCTGTTGAAAATGAAATGAAGTACTTGTGTATTTCTGTTGAATAGAAATGAAATGCTTCCTGTCAATGATGAAATTTGTCTGTTCATATATGTATGGATTAGTTTTATTTTGTTAATGTTCTAACCTGTATGTTGTAGATGCTTTGGAGGTATTCCATCATCTTAGTCTTTTTGACTAAGCCCTATTTTTTTGTGGTTGTTTTCTATTTTGGTGTTTTCAAGATTCTAGATGAGGAAAACTATGTTTTTGGGGGAATGGTTAGCTATTGTAAAGATTTATGGAAAATAGATTATTACCTGGTTACTTGTTATCAGAATAGTGCTTAGGATATCTAAGGACAATTAGATGCATTTTGGAACTCTTAGTATTTATGTATTAAATGTTGAGTATATTGATATACTCTCATGTAATTGATTACCTTGGATATTTAAATAATTGATTATGTCAGTTGAATTGTAATTCGGTGCTGATTGTATCTTGTTTTTATAAAAAAAAATTTGTTGTGCTTTTCTGGTTAATTCATCTGGTTCACTTTTAGTGTCATTTATTTAGTTTAATCTTTTGGGGTGTTACATTGGTATCAGAGCCAAGTTTGAACACTAGGGGCTCAGGGTTTAGAAAAGGGGTTATATCTCTTTGTTTCCGTTAATGACTTTCTTTCTCTTTTATTATTTAAGGTCTTGAGCATGCCTCCTGTCACAAGAGGTGCCCGTGGACACGGTGATCTAGTTGATGCTAGAGTTGGCAAAGGTAGGGGCATACATCTAGGACATGGCCATGGTAGAGGGAAAGATCACCTAGGTGGGCTTGGAGTTGATCAAGGTGATCAGAGAGAACCTCAGGCTGAAGTTCTCCAACGGATACTTGATAGACTTGATGATATAGAAGCTAGGAACAATGTTCCTAGTTGGGGAGCAAATGCTAATGTGGCTCAAGTTCCTAATGCAAACTCGGCTGTTGCTAAGAATCCTATTGCAAGGGCTCAGTTGAAGGACCTTTCTAAGTTCAAAGGACCTATCTTTTTTGGAACCGAGGAAGGTACCACTGCTGAAGCATGGCTACTAAACATCGAAAGATTTTTTATACTCCATGACTATCAGAGTAATGTTATAGTTCGCTGGACTGTTATGTAGCTCAGATCCTTTGCTTCCATATGGTGGAACATGGAACTTGAGCATCTTGGAGTCAACATCTCACAAGTCACTTGGGAATTGTTCGTTGAAAGGTTTCATGAGAGGTTCATGTCAGAATACTGGTAGCAGGCTAGATCTGAGGAATTTTTCAATATCTCTCAAGGTAATGCTACGGTGGATATGTATGAGAGGAGATTCTTTGAGTTGAAGAAGTACTCTGGTTGGGCTGAACATGAAAAGCCAATAGTACAACATTTTATTAGGGGATTAAATCCCAAGATTGGAGAAGAAGTGCATGCTTTCAAGCCTAAAACTATTCAAGAAGCCTCTAATCAAGATAAATTAACTGAGATGAAGTCAATTTTCAGTGGAGGTGTGATCAAGAGTGCAGCGAATCCTCTTGTTCAGAATAGTAGCAAGAACCAGAGATTTCCTCAAGGCAATTCAAAGGCAGCATCAGGTGGTTCTAGTGGCAAGTTCATGAAAAGGAAGTTTGGAAAGTTCTCTAAGTCTTACAAGAGTTTCAAAGTACCTGAGCAGCCCAAATCCTTTTTGTCTTCACAAAGTGGATAGCAAAGCAATGTATCTCCTCCAGCAAATCCAATGCAGCAAAAGAGTATCAAGAGAGGGGTAGAATGTTACCATTGTGGGCAGTTGGTTCATTTTCAATGCAATTGTCCCCTTCGTGGCAACAACCAAGGCAGATCTAGGGCAGCAAGTTCTGAGGCCATTGTAGGTGATTCTGGAAGGAACCACCGTATTTTTGCTACCGTAGATCAAAGGCAGGTTGATCATCAGAATACCATAATCAAAACAAAAGGTAATTGCCAAGGTAAGAAAATTTCCATTTTGTTCGATTCCGGGGCCACCGACTCATTTATTTCTTCAAATTTGGTTAAGCAATGTGGTATTCCTATTAATAAAGCTGAGTGGGCATGGCAAGTTGAGTTGGCATCAGGATCTAAGGTGGAAATAGGGTTAGTTGTTGTAGATTGTAAGATTCGACTTAAGGCTTTTACTACTTTAGTTAGCCTTAGAGTTATTCCTTTGGGTTCGTATGATGTTATTTTAGGAATGGATTGGCTAGACCAGCATTCAGTTGTCATTGATTGTAGAGAAAAGATCATCAGATGTATTGATGATTTTGGAACAGCCAAGTACATTTTAGGTATTAAGAGACCTATTTCAGTTAGAACCATTTCTGCCAAACAACTCAAGAAGTGCTTGTGTATAGGATGCAAACTGTTTGTTGTTTCTATCAATGATTTTGATGAACCAGTTTCTTCTAGTACCAACTTTAATCATCCAGTTTTGAAGGAGTTTTCAGATATCTTTGTTACTGAGATTCTGGGAATCCCTCCTAAAAGAGAAATTGAATTCAGGATTGATCTTTTGCCTGATACTAAGCCTATTTCTAAGACTCCTTACCGTATGACCACTCAAGAGTTAGTGGAACTAAAGGTTCAACTTGAGGAATTGCTTGAGAAAGGGCTCATAAGACCTAGTGTCTCACCTTGGGGAGCACCTGTCATCTTCGTCAAAAAGAAGGATGGTTCTTTAAGGCTGTGCATAGACTTCAGGAAACTAAATAAAGTGACCATCAGGAATAGATATCCTTTGCCTTGCATCGATGACTTGTTTGATCAAGTGAAGGGTGCTAAGGTGTTTTCCAAAATTGATCTCAAATCTAGATACCATCAACTAAGGATTCAAGAAGCTGATATCCACAAGACAGCTTTTTGTACTAGATACGGGCATTATGAATTCACAGTAGTACCTTTTGGACTAACAAATACACCATCAGTTTTCATGAGCCTAATGCATGGTGTATTCAGGACTTTCCTTGACAAGTTTGTCATGGTGTTTCTAGATGACATCCTTGTGTATTCAGATTCCTTTGAAGAGCATGAGCAGCATTTGAGACTAGTTTTTGAATGTCTTCGCAGGAACCAACTTTTTGCCAATCTTGAGAAGTGTAAGTTTTTCAAAACTAACATTTTCTATCTTGGTCATATTATCATAGGAGAGGGTATAGCTATGGATCCGACCAAGATTAGGGCAATTGTTGAGTGGCCAGTGCCTACCAATCTCTTAGAAGTGTGAAGCTTCATGGGATTAGCTAGCTACTATAGAAGATTTGTATCTAATTTCTCTCGAATAGCTCATCCCCTCACATCACTTTAGAGAAAGGGAAAGCAATTCATTTGGACAGAGGAGTGTGAAGTAGCATTTCAGCATCTCAAGGAATGCTTAACTAGTGCTCCAGTGTTAGTAGTACCTAATCCATCTAAGGCATTTGTTGTTTGTACAAATGCTTCATTGGATGGAATAGGAGTAGTGTTGATGCAGGATGGTAGAGTCATTTCTTACGAATCTAGGAAATTAAAGGATCATGAAGTCAACTATCCTATGCATGATTTGGGGCTTGCAGCTGTAATGCATGCATTGACCAAATGGAGACATTTCTTACTAGGTCAACATTTTGAGTTGCATACAAATCATAGAAGTCTTCAGTATTTATTCACACAACCCAATCTTAATGCTCATCAGCACAGATGGATGGAGTTTTTGTGTGAATATGACTTCAAAGCAAAGTACATGTAGGGTAAGGAAAACAAAGTGGCAGATGCACTTAGCAGAAGACATCATGAACTTTCTTCATTAACCCTCTCAGTGGATCTTAAGGATAGAATACTTTAGAACTTGTCTTCAGATCCTTGGTTCTTAGATGTCAAAGCAGTGATTGACAGTGGCAGTCTATTAGAGGATCACTTTGAGGGCTACTCTATCAGCACTGATGGACTCATGAGGTACCGAGGTAGTGTTTATGTGCCAGAGAATGGGGATCTTTGGGATCTAGTTATGATTGAAGCACATAAGGCACCATATTCAGCACACCCTAGTGTGAAGAAGATGCATGCCGATCTCAGATAGTACTATTACTGGCCAGGCATGAAGAGGGATATTGCAGACTTTGTGGCTAGGTGTTTGGAATGTCAGAGAGTGAAGGCGGAGCATCGACATCCAGCGGGTTTGTTGTAGTCTCACAGTGTACTAGAATAGAAATGGGATACTATATCCATTGACTTCATAGTGGGGTTACCACTTACAGCCAGGTGTCATGATGCAATCATGGTTGTAGTCGATCGGTTAACTAAAGTTGCCCATTTCATTCTAGTAAGGTCTTCTTACAATGCTGCATATATAGCATGGATATACATGGAGTAAGTTATCCGGTTACATGGAATTCCTAAGAAGATCATATATGATAGGGATTCGGTCTTTACATCTTCACTTTGGAGGTCTATGCAACAAGAATTGGGTACTCAGCTGAATTTCAGTTTAGCATATCATCCCGAGACTGACGGATAGACTGAGCGTGTCAACTAGATATTAGAAGACATGCTTAGGATGTACGTTATGGATAGATAGAGTAAGTGGGAGGAGTATCTTCACCTTTTTGAGTTCACATACAACAATGGTTATCATAGCTCTATTGGTATGGCTCCTTTTCAGGTTCTATATGGGAGACCATGTAGAACACCCTTGAGCTGGGATAATCTTGAGGACAGAATTATTCTAGGTCCTAAGATGCTTCAAGACTTGGAGCAATAGGTAAAATGTGTCAGAGAACATCTTTCAATAGCACAGGATAGGCAGAAGACGTATGATGATCAACATAGAATTGAGCATCAATTTGAGGTTGGGGACAAGGAATTTCTTCGAGTTAGGCCTTGAAAGAGTCCTATTAGGTATGGTAAGGGATCTAAACTATCTCCATGGTTTGTGGGACCATTTGAGATCTTGGAACATCTTGGTCTAGTTGCTTACAGACCTGCCTTGCCTCCCAATCTTTCATGAATCCATGATGTATTCCATGTATCTGTATTGAGGAAGTATATTCCTGACATTACTCACGTTCTGAATTGGAATGATTTATAGGTGGTAGATGGTCAACTAATGCTGGAACCAGTGCAGATTATCCAGCAAAGAGAACTAAACCTCAGAGGTCGCAAGGTCGAGCAGGTAAAAGTGTTATGGGATCTCAGTGATGATACATCTGTTACATGGGAAGATGTAGGGGTAATGAAAGTAGCACATCCTCACTTGTTTACAGGCTTCAAGGAGTAAGCCTAGTTTGGTGGGGGAGAGTGTCATGCCCCTATCTGTTTCTGACTTGGTTTCTGATTCTGCATCTTTATTTAGTTCTTCTAGGGTGGATTTATGTCTTGGTTCAGATTTGTTATGTTCAGACTCTTTTGGTTATGAGTGGATTATAGCTTTGTTTTAACTTCGATTTATATCTTAGATAGATTATGGATATTTAGCTTGACAATTAATTGTTAATCTTTGGTTAGACTATGACATTGGATCTATTGGATTTAATTAAATAACTACAGATACTGTCTTCCCTGAATTATCAGTTTCTCTGTTGACTTTGGTACTTGGAAATTTGTGTTACTTAGGAGGAAGGATGAGGAATTCCTATTCTGCAACTAAGTTTTCATTAATGAGAATTTTGATGTTATATTGGTCTGTTATTGTGAAAGGAAAATATGGTTAATTTTATGATTAATGTTAGTGTATAAATGATTTTATTATGTTAGTGTTGATTGTTAAGTGGAAATTGAAATTTAAAAGAATATAAATAAGTTTAAATGTTAAGATGAGTTAGTAGTAAGTTATGTGTTAAGTTAGAAGGGGGTTAGTAATATCCTAACACTCTATGTATTATGGTTAACAAGCTAAGGTTAGTAAATTGTTTAACTTTGGCTATGGCTTTGAAATACTCCCTATGGTTTCGTGAACTATGATTTAATGGGGCTATATCATATTAAACACGCTGTGTTAAGATATTTGTTTTGCCTTGTTTCGAATGTGCATTGGGATTTGGTTGTCATATGCATATGCGATTTAATTCTAAGCATGTGTTATTGGGAGTTCTTGGTAAGTATGTGTATTGTGGTGACAACTGTCGCTGTGTTTAGTGAAGGTGGTAGTGAAAGATAAGTTTGAAATTTAATGTAGCTACGATATGCATATTGGCATTGAATGACTTCAGTTCGCTATCGGTCATTTGCATTGGCAAGGTTTTTCTCTGTTGAGGTAATGGGTTTGATGCCTGTAAAGGTTGCAGAAATGGGGTCATTCTGTTTAGATTGGAGAGGAAAATGGTTGTATACTTGTGCATTAATAATGGGATTCTCCATTTTGCATTTCATGGTTCTGTTTCTAGTTTTGGAGCTATCATTTGGAAGCATTATTTGGTTTTTGGTGCTTATGAAACGAGCTCTGTCATGGGGTGCTCGGTTTCATTGCTTGGTTCTTGGACATTTTCGGTGGGTTTAGCATTGCTGAGAAAGGGTTTGGATTTGGTGTAGCTCTCTAGTTGGGAGTGAGGTCTTTGGTTTCAACTTTAGGTTTCAGAACACCCCCACTCTGTAATAAAGGCAGGGGCATTCTCTAACTCAACTCTTGCTTTCTTTATGAATCTGGTTTATGAAATTTCATTAAAAATGATTTCTACTTGTATTATGCATTATGATAGGAATGTTTCTTGTTTTCTGTAGAAATGTCTTTCAAATTGTATGGTATTGCACATTGTAGTGTTTATGTTCGCTGTTTGAAATTTGGGGATTGCGGTTGTGTGTTTTCGGTTCAGTAATTTAGAAACATGTTTCGAGGTTGTCAAATTTATGATACTATTATTATAGGAATATGGAAGTGTAGGGTTTCCTGAGTTTGGGAGTTTGTTGTATTTCACTGTTCCATGATTGTTGTCGTGGCTTCGGTTGCGGGAACTATAGTGTAGTGTGCAAGGAAGTAACATTGGAGAGTTAAGACCGTGAAGCTTCTGTATCTCTGCTATCAGTTTTACCAAGTCTTTGGTATGTTATTTTGTGCTCGGGAATAGTTTGTGCTAGTATTAGTATTTGGTCTTGTCGCCAGGCAATTTGGTTTCGAGACTTCTAGTTATTGTGGGTTCTCTGTTTTGTATAGATATCGGGTTCTGTGGATTCCTAGGTTAGAATTGGTGAGTAACCATAGTGAGAAGATTTTTGTCAATCTTGGAACATTATGTGATTTTGTATCCTGTATCCAACTTCATAATTTCTAAGTTGATTGTTCATTTTGGTTGAGTAATCGTAGTAAATGTTTATTTTGATGCCCACTGATTGAATTTTGTAGTCGACTTACCTATCTTTGCCGAGTTTTGGTATAGTGAAACTTTGTTTATCATGGTTGGAGTTTTGCAGATTGCTTTTCTCTATCTAGTAGCCTGTGGTTTTGGTTTCGAGAGTTGAGCTTTGGTTATCATGAAGTCTAAGTTGATGTTAGCAGTGTATCTGACTCAATGTTAGTTATTCTTATAGCAGTTGGCAGTGTTATGCTGTAGGGAGAGGTGGATGAGATTCTGAGCATATATCCTACAGTTGTTTGTTTAGAAGATATGCTGGGTCTGTTGGTAAGTTTTCCTTAAGAATCGTGTGCTATTAGATGGTCGTGCTGTAGCAAATATAGAATATAGCTTTTGTTTCTTAGTATTTTGTATTCTCAGTAATGGTGGGGTCTATAGTGAAAACCTCTGAAGACACTGTTTACTTTCGTAGATTTGGTTATGGTGTTGGTCTGTAGGCTATTGATAGCTTCTGTAGTAGTTGGTTTGTCTCTCTATGGAAAGGGTTGGGAGGATAAGAATGTAGGTATATATACATATACATATACATACATACATACATACATACATACATACATATACATATACATATACATATACATATACATATACATATATATATATATATATATAAATATATATATATATATACACACACACACACACACACACTTATAGGAATGTATGTATATATATGTATATATACATATTGTGAGTGTATATACATATGTATATGTATGTGTGTACGCCTATAAGTATGTACATATATATATATATATATATATATAATTGTAGGAACATATATGTATATATGTATATACACGTACCATGAGTGTATATACATATGTATATATATGTGTGTACGCCTACAAGTATGTACAAAGGTCACTTTGTAACAAAGATGACAGAACTATTGCAAGTGCATTTTTTTTATATGGGTGGTAAATATGTAGATGATGTGTATTTCTGCATTATACATTAGTATATGAAATTGATTGTTAACTCTTCATGGATTTACTAATAACTCTGTTGGCTAGAATGTGACAGAAAAATGGAACTGATGTTTAAGTATTAATTGTATTAAACAGTTGACAATAAATTGGATGTTTCAATTATCAGTTATAATATTGCAAAAATGTTAGGAATTGGATATTATTATTATTGTTTGAGTACTAAGGATAGTATTGGAAATTTCACTTAAGTTATTCTTTCAATTGATGAAAAGAGGATGTTTTTCTGTGGTTATTTTGGAAAGAGGTTTCATGGATTTATCTAGAAATTTTAAATGGTTGTTTCAGTATTAAGGATTTCTGTTGCTAAGTAAACATTAATAGTTGGATTTGGTAATTCAGATTTTTACTATGGTTTAGCTATTTTTGGTAGTATGAAGTGTTTTGAGATAATGCAAGTGTGATCCTTAGTATGGGAAGCTGACTTTTGTCTAGAGCCTTAAGGCGAAAGAATATCTGTTAGTTAATTACTAAGTGATAATTTAATAATTCATGGGCTATGGGTTTCATTTACAAAGATAAAATATGTTTCCCTAATTACTTGCACATGTTGGTGAAGTAAGGGAATGGTTTTACCTTATTGCTTGTAGAGAATAAGGCTGACATAATGAATTCTTCGAGTTTCGTAAATGGTTACTGATCATTGATTCTTATGTAAATACCCAAAGCTAGTGGATCATCACCTTGTCATTTTCTTTGAGAGTTTATTTCTGTTGAATAGAAATGAAATGCTTCCTATCAATGATGAAATTTATCTATTCTTATATTTATGGATTAGTTTTATTTTGTTAAGGTTCTAACCTGTATGTTGCAGATGCTTTGGAGGTATTCCATCATCTTAGTCTTTTTGACTAAGCCCTGTTTGTTTGTGGTTGTTTTCTATTTTGGTGTTTTCAGGATTCTAGATGAGGAAAACTATGTTTTTGGGGGAATGGTTAGCTGCTGTAAAGATTTATGGAAAATAGATTATTACCTAGTTACTTGTTATCAGAATAGTGCTTAGGATATCTAAGGACAATTAGATGCATTCTGGAACTCTTAGTATTTATGTATTAAATGTTGACTATATTGATATACTCTCATGTAATTGATTACCTTGGATATTTAAATAACTGATTATGTTAGTTGAATTGTAATTTGGTGCTGATTGTATCTTATTTTTATAAAAAAAAAATTGTTGTGCTTTTCTGGTTAATTCGTTTGGTTCACTTTTAGTGTCATTTATTTAGTTTAATCTTTTGGGGTGTTACATAACTCTTATGGCTATTTTGATTATGTAAATTGAAAGTACAAAATGTAAGATACTTATTAAAAGATAAATCAGATGCACTCTATTTATTTAAGGTGTTCAAAGCATGACTTGAAAAGGAAACAAGTAAGAGTCTGAAGTGTTTGAGATCCGACAAAGGTGGTGAATTCACATCTTTGAAATTCATTGATTTTTTTGAAGAATATGGAATTAAGAGGCAAATGTTAGCACCTAGAACTCCTCAGCAAAATGGGATTGTAGAGAGAAGGAACATATCTATTATTGATGTTGCAAGAATAATGATAATTCAAAGAGATGTGTCTTAGATGTTTTGGAGAGAAGCTATTAGCACTGATATTTATACATTGAACTAGGTATAGATGAAGAAGGGAACCGATAAGACTTCATATGAGTTATGGCATGGTCACACACCTAGTGTGAAATACTTCAATATTTTTGGGTGAAGATTCTACATAAAGAGAGATGGCTGTATAGGGAAATTTTATCCTAAGAGTGATGAAGGAATATTCCTAGGATATTCTAAAAAAAGGAAAGCATACAACTGTCTAAAGAAGAGAACCAACAAGTTGACAGAAAGTGCAAATATGAAGATTGATGAATTCTCAGAGTAGAATGATGGTTCTAGCAAGAATAAATAAAGAGATGATCAGGGGATTGTATATGTTAAACTAGAAGACCAATAAGTTCAAATTCAAAATAATGATGATAAACTAATTCAATCATTAGAAGAGGCTCCCATACCTGAACCAGTGATACCAAGGTATGTAAAGTTGAATCATTCTAGATTGATCAAATTATTGGTGATAAGAATCATGGTGTTCAGACTAGAAGAAAGATCAAAGAAAGTACCTATCTAATTTCTGAATATGAACCTAAATCTGTAGGAGAGACATTGAAGAATGAAGAATGGGTTAGAAGATTCTAAACTAGTTGGAACTCCAATGGTGACCAATTGTAAGATATCCAATGAAGATGATTCTAAAGAGGTGAATGTTGTAATCACCTAAAATTGGTCTAGTAGAACTTGAGCCCCCTTTTGACCAAATCGTCTCCTTGCTAAGCATGATTGTGCAAAGTAACCCTTAAAATCCCCTTTGCATGATTAAATCAAGAATCTAAAATCTTATATCAAGCTTATACTAAAGCCCTATTTTCTAGAGCTTGCATATTTATTTATTTTCTATAACCTTACTTTTAATATAAAGTTCCTACACTTTTATTAAAAGAACACATTCATGTATGTGTGCACCCACTTAATCTTTATTAATTTGAAATTAAAATGGATTTGTGCATTCAAAAATTTTATTTTTTCTTATTCTTCCTAACATTTCCCTTTTGCCTCTTAATCCTCACCACTCATCTCTACCTAACCTTGCATCTCCTTGAATATCCTTTTGCCTCTTAATCTCCACCCTTCATTCTTGAGGAAATTATTTTAAAAGGAATCTCTTTCCTTTCTCAAGCGTCCTAATCTTAGAATCTTTCAATCTTGATCATTTCATTCCCTTGCATTCTTAGAATAATATTTCTAATTTGAATTCTTAGCTCTTGGTTGTTCTCATTTCCTAGCTTAGCTTTATTTATAGCTTAATCTTGCATTGTTAATCTAGTTTCTTTTCTTGCATTGCTTCATAGATTAGCTCTTGCATCCTCATTCTAGATTACTAATTGTTTGCATACATTCTTAGCTTAATCTCTCATTCTATCTTGTTAATCTTGCATCTTAGCTTCATTCTTGCACTTTGAATCTTCCATTTTAGAGTAGTCAAGTCACTAATCCTCTATGCCTATTTGATGAGCATTATGAGAAGGATTAAACTTGCTTCAACTAGGAAGCCATGGACCACTTCTTAATATTTCCTTGTCCATGGATTCTCTCAAGTGTAATTGTTCAAAGAAGTGTGTCACAAGTTTGATCACACATCTTTGGCGCCCACTGTCGGACTTGACATTTGTTTTTGGCTCTTTTTCTTTCACTTTCAGTTGTTTGATGTCATAGGTTCATCACTTTTATTTTTTGCAGGTTGAAAAGTTGTTCGCCATTTCTTACTATACTTAGCTGACATTTCATTCTACTGCCAGGTGATACTTTGCATTTTCTGAAATATCATTCTACTATACAAAGAAATGTCATCTTTCCTTGCTGTAAAATATCACCTAGACTTTATGAGGTATATCACCTGGACCTATAATATCGTTATGCTTCTATAAGGTCTATCACGTATGATTTTATGAGAGACTGATTAACTATCGCCCAGAATTAATTTATGTCACAGTCTAAGTTTTAGTTGAGATTGCTTGATTTTTCTTGCATTTTCTGATTTTATGGTCTTCTAACACTGACTAACAAGTGATCTTGCAGGGCTATTACTTCATTTTGCATACTTTTTATGCTCTAACTTGTGGTTTTGTAGGGTTTTCTTTCCAAAGAGATCAACATTTCGATGACTACTAATTCTTTTGTGATGTAGGACACTCGTCCAAGACTTCATCTTGAAACTACTAATGCATTTTTCTTATAGGTTGCCTTGGAGATACAAATAAACTTTTTTTTTTCTTACATTTGATTTCTAGGCACCTAGCTTAACTAGAATACTTATTGTTTTGTGATTAGTTAAGTAGTAGGAGAGTGTGTTCTTTTCCCCTTGGAAAATCATAAATCTAGACCTACTTGGTTGATCATTTGCAATTATTCTTGGGTAAATGAATATTTTCTTGATGTGTTTGGGAGACACTATGGAGTAGGAGAGTATGCTCTTTTCCCCATGGAAAATAAAAAATCTAGACCTCCACTAGCTCTCCATTTATTTTCTTACATTACCTTTAGAGGGCCTACCAAGATTGCAATCTTTTGGGAATGACACAAGTGGAGAACTATTGGAAACTACAATTGAAATAATTGTTGTATTGTCATTGATGTCAAACATTAACTGGTAAGACAATTGCTATCTAAGAAAGTACTATATCTATTGATTGATGAAAAGGATTAGGGTAAGGGAGATAACAAGAGAATCTAGGGAAAGGTTGAGTTATTTGATACTTCAATGAACTCGTACTTGATTATTTGACACATTGATAAGATAATGTATTATTTATCTAAGTAAGAAGAAAGACTGAAGAAGTAGGCTTAACTAAGAAAAAGTGAAGAAATCTAGTTTAAGTTGAGTGATGTTAGTGTCAACCGAGCGCAAGTATATGCCAAGTGTAATGGTGGATAAAGATGTGGGGGATCTATCTTTACCCTTATTAAATTTATATTGTTGTGTTTATGTAAGGGGAATATAGGACCTATCTCTAATCCAAATTCCCAAAAGAGAGATCTAAATTGATTAATCACAAAGAAGTGATCAATGCACAAATGAATCAAACAATGGAGAATATGAAGAAAGGAGGAAATTCTATAATTCGCTATAGAAACTATGTGCTTGAAATATTAAATGAATAGAAGGAAAATACTAACCTCAAAATAGGAAAAATCTGGAAAATGCTGATTTCTGATGTCTGTGCATAGTTTCAGGGAATTCTGCAACCTACTCTGGACTTGAAATACCGAGACAGAGAAAACCCAAAATAATTTTGTCTTTCTGAGGTCAGGTAGACTTTGACCCAAATAGCAGGGCACAATCTTACCCCTCCCTGAAGGTCATCCCTAACTTGAAACAACTCCGATGGAAATTTGGATCGCGGATCTCGAAAGTTCATCGAAAAGGGTATCCAAATTTGAACTGCAATTCATTGTCATGTACTTGTACCTACATGAAAAATGGCTTTTTTTGTTTGTATGGGGGGGTTGAAATGTAATTGAAATTGCAATATGTGTAAATAAAGTAAATGGAACTATTCACCTTGCTTATGTTGAAATCCTTGTGGAGGATTGGAATCCTTGAATCCACAAGTATGGATGCTCCAAATAAATGTAGAAATGTATGTTGGATGTTTCAAATCAATGGCATTAGATCTTCAACACCAATATTGAATGGATCTTAGCATAGGAAGAGGCTTGGATGAATGTGGATGGAAAAATCTTCAACAAGAGGGCTCCATAGAGATTGAATCCTTCAATGGCTAACAATGGATCTCCTTGATGAATACTTGAATGCATGAATGCTTGAAGATGAATGAATTATTTCTTTCTTTCCTTCTCCTTCTTACTTTATTTCAATTGAGAGGTTGATCATGAAAGGTGGATTGATTGATTGATTGTGGATGAAATTGCTTGGTGAAAATTAGAGGAGGAAGGCTTCCTTTTATAGTGATCTAGGGCACAAACTTCTAGAGAGGTTGACATTAAAGAATTAAATCCAAATTAATCTTAACCCCTAGAAATGGACCTAGATTAAATGCAATTTAAGAGTTTACCATTCTGAAATCCAAAATAGTTGACTCGGAAATGGGAAAATAAAACTTTCTGAAGCCTGATATCCCAAAACCTCCAAAACTTGAAAACTGGCAGGGTCAAGGTTGAGGTCAAATCTAACCTAGGTCAAGGTTGAGGTTGACGCTGCCCTAGGTTAGGGTCGAGGTCGACCTTGACCCTGAGGTCCTAGATCTTAAGTTCTCAGGACCAAGTGCTAGGAGAAGCTAGAAATAGGTGGGGAGAGAAGCAAAATAGGGGGAAAAAGCTAGATCCATGCAAAGACCTAATCAAGGTGCTTGACATGACCCCAGACCACTTACTCAGAGGGCTAAATGTTCTTCTCGTGGAAGTGCTTCCATTTTAAGATGATACACTGAGTAAATTTAGTGTTGACCAAACATTAGTTTATGTCGAGCGACTAGAAATTACCAAGAAAGAGAGTGTTAGCCGAGGAAGATAGTTTGTAGAGATGACCAACTTACATAGTGATGACTGAGGAGATGAATAGAGTATTGACCAAGTATCAGTAATTTACATTTCAAGAAAGAATTTAGATTCCCAGCTGACATAGTTGAATTCTTGGGTTATGTAAATCGTGTTGACTTTATTAATTGATTCTATGGAGTATTTAATGCATGGTAAATTATTTTTTTATGGATTCAATGAGAAGTTTCAAGATGTATCTAGAAGGAAGGATGAAGAAGTTAAATGTTGGAAGGATTTGATGAATTTGACTTAACCTAAGATCTACAGAGGAGATTAAGTGGAAAAAGATCGATCTACTTAACTGAAGAGGTATATAGGAAAACCTAAGTGTGAGGTTACAAAGTATGCTGAAGTTGTTGATTTTATTGATTGATAAGTCTAAATAGAAGGCTGAAGGTGAAGGAGTTGATTAGAGTTTTGATTTCTTGAAGCAAATTCCAAGTAGATCAGAGATGGAGATGGAAATGGAACTCAGTCTAATAAATCAACATATATGTGCAAATTGGATCTGCTATTTGAAAAGTGAGTTGTATGCACTACTACATTTGGGGCCAAATTTTGATAGCCATTTGTCAGATTTGTAACGCTCATTTGTTGGAATTTTGACACATGAGTCCATCACCATTTTTGTGTAGAAGATTCGATAGAAGACCAACCTATTGGTTTACTGACACCATCTTATGTCGGAAAGTTCCAAATGACAACAGCTTCAAAATGGCATTTCTTGCGGTTCATCCATCAGAATTTTGATAACAAGACCTATCAGAAATATACAATCTCTGTCGGAACTAACTGTTGAACCATATTATTTCTGATGGTATAACTATTGGAATACCGACAGTTAGCATCATATTCTAACAAATCTACCTGTCGGTGATATGGCCTCACTATCAAAAGTTCTATCAAATATATCCTCTTTACGACACTTAAACTGTCAGAATAGCGATAGTTCTACACTATTCTCCGACAAGGTTCCCTGTCGAACGTATAGCATTACCGTCGCATGAAATGTCATAAATTGTTTTTTTCTGACATTTTGTCTATCAAATGCATAGCACTTCCATTAGAATTAATTATGAATTATTGAAAAACTGACAAATAGGCACATTAAAGTTAACACAGCTCAAGAGACCATCATAGGTTGTCTCTTTCTTTGGTCTATATTATTGATAGAATGTTTTACCTTTCATTAGCTCATCAAATCTAGGGATTTGAAAGAATTTAATAGAATATTTTAATGACAACATATATTATTTAAGTTGTCATTGCATGAATTTATCTACTTTGTGCACTTGTAGACTATGAGGATGGCAATAAAGAAGCATTTCCATGGGAGGAGATGCTTCTTTATCACCGTCTTCATAGTATACAAGTGCACGAAGTAGATAAATTCATGCAACGTCAACTTAAATAATATACATTGTCATGAAAATATTCTATTAAATTCTTTCAAATCCCCAGATTTGATGAGCTAATGAAAGGTAAAACATTCTATCAATAATATAGACCGAAGAAAGAGAACCTATGATGGTCTCTTGCGCTGTGTTATCTTTAGTCCTAGCTACTTGTCGATCGTCAAGAATAATCACTACCTTGCATTTATGTACACTACAGAAATTGATCATAGTCTCACAAATTTTTTTTACACTTGTACATCTCATCAATATTGGAGACCTAAAGTAATTTTATATGATCACTAGCGCATTTTGTGCATGGATGAGAAAACACTATCCAAAGTTTCTAGATAACCATTTTTGAGAAGAGGAATGAGTGGAGGCCAAAGAAGGGATAATTGTGAAGGTTTTATAGATGTAGGTTACTAAATCATCATCTCTACACTGGTACTCAATCTGGCCTCCACTCCATATACATCTTCTCAGAATCTAAAAACTCTCCATCATTGATTCTCGTCATTTTTTTAGCATCTCTATGGACTGAGACCTTAAATTATTGAGCTTCTTTTTGTTTCAAGAATAGTTTAACATTCTCTACTTAACAGGGCCAACCACGTGAAGGTGGAAGCTCACCTAGCCCCTCCTAGGAGCCTCTTATGACCCTTTACGACATTTTAAGACCTCTACGATGTATTCTTAGGGATCGTAAACGGTCATAAAGGGTCATAAGGGGTCTTGGGACACAACAACTAAGAAACATAAATGTAGGCATCATGGTCACAATTTTTTGGAGACACAACATAATTGAGTGGTTTTATGAGATGATGCAAAGTAGTGGTTGCTTTGCATCATCTCAGAATAGCACTCAATTATGTTGTGTCTCCAAAAAATTGTGACCATAATGCCTACATTTATGTTTCTCAACTATTGTGATATGTACATCGCAATCTGTCATTGTTGCAACAACAGAGCCTATATTCCACAACAAAAAGGAAGACATCTTTTTAGCCTGGGTCTTGATCCTACCCCAATTATCAAAGGATCGAGGGCCAGGCTTGAAAGATGTCTTCCCATTCTATCTACAACATTGTGTCCATCCATTATGTCAGGAACATCATCTTTCCACTCTTCATTTTCCAAAATATATTGCTTCTTCAAGCTTGCAGAGTAATCTTATTAATAAAAGAACTCTTGCCAACATTAGGGTACCCACAAATCAAAATAGTTGATGTTCTTGGTGCTTGTGCTCAAGGATATCAATTCACTATTTTGAAATGGCCAAATCATTTTTATTTCGATTGTAGAGAAAAGGAGTGGGAGAAAATGAGCAGGTGAAATCTGATTGAGAGCGAGAGAAGGCATTACATTTTATTTGATCATAAATGCTCTCTAAAATGACCAATCATGTTTTCTATTCGATTCCTTTTGGTGTTTTTTTTCCCATATTCAGTAGATAAAAATCATGGTGGTAGCCACTTAGCCATCTTTTTGATGTTCCAGGTATTTTACAAAGATACATGTATGTGGATTTATCGTTCAATTGCTTGCAGTTATTGGTCAAATGCAAATATTTTGTCATGTTGCAAGGGCAAGATATCAGTTTGGTGTTTTTGGTTTATGTTAAAAGTTGATTCGGTAAAATCCTCAAAAAACACACTACATGTTCTAAAATATAAAGAAGTTGAATGTTAAATGTAAGATATATATCTCATCCATAGTAATCAAAAGAAAGGACATGAAACTTATAAGGAGATTTACCAAACCAAAAATATAAGTGAATAGGAAACATGGATTGGTACCTTATGAATTGGTTTTTGAGGTGCACAATCTTCATCAATCTCCTCAGAATAAGACCCCTACTCACGAAAAATGCATTTAACACAAAAAAAAAATCTACAAAACTAAACAAATGGCATATTTAGAACAAAGAAATAGATTCATAATAATATGCTAAAAATTCTATTATGTTTAATACACGCAAAAGGACCAGTCCCAACAATTCTTAAACATACTTTATCTGATATGATAATAACATGCTAATTAAACTGATAAAGGTGTTATCTGCATTTAATCTACCAATTACTAATTACACAAAAAGCAAATTACAAAACTGAACCAATGGCATCTTCTTCGTGTGCTACAAGGAAGATTTGGCTATGAAAAAAAAAAGTGAAATGGCCTCATCATTTTTATTTCAATTGGATAGAGGAGCGAAAGCTAAGTGCGAGAGAAGGTATGTGATTTCTTCATCTTTCGAGCATCTGGCATCATATTCAACTGCAAATTTCAAATGCATTGCATTTTATTTGATCACGAATGCTCTCTGAAATGACCGCATTCTACTAGTGTCGTGCCCTAGCCTATGCTTTATCTCCATTATTTGATATTATTGATGCTTGTGCTCAAGGATATCAATTCACTATTTTCAAATGTTTGGATCATTTAAACAGTTACATTTCTTGACTATTCCTCTAGTACACAGTCAAGAAATGTAGTTGTCTAATGATTATATGTAATGTTGAATGGATTAAATGCGTTATTCTTGGTAGAAGTGAATGGAAGGAATAGTGTTGGTGTTAGGTTTCATTTATTATTGAATTCAATGGTTTCCAAGATGTGTTGAGGAGTTTTCTCCTTGTTTAATGTTAATTGTTCCTGCACAATCCACTCATACAACAGTGAAATGCTATGTGGAAGGGATGGTTGATAGTGTTCCTTGAGGGAAGGGGGATTGTGAAAGACTTGTTATCATTGTATTGTGTATTTCCAATATGTTTGGTTGTAGGGCAGACCGGGAGAATGAAGGATCACTCATCGATTGCATGATAACCTAGTTTTGAAGGGTCACTAGTTGAGGGGACAATCAAGGTCTCGATGATTGGGCCATTGGAGGACCCTATTTCTTTGTATTAATTGCTATTCAAATTAGATGCATGGATTTCTTGTGAACTAGTAGCTGATATATATCCTGCAACTACATCTATAAATCTGCATATACTTCTCTACAGTTGTAAGCCACTTACAGATCAAAATAGAGAAACTAAATCAAAATTGTTCTTTGTCCTATTTCCTTTTAACAAAGTCTCAACTATCAATGATACAATATACATTTGATGCCCTAAGCTATCAAATATACAAATGGTGCCTACCTAGAAGCTCACCAAGAGAATGAAGGATCACTCATTGATTGCATGATAACCCAGTTTTGAAGGATCACTGGTTGAGGGGACAGTCAAGGTCTAGATGATTGGGCCATTGGAGGACCCTAGTTCTTTGTATTAATTGCTATTCAAATTGGATGCATTGATTTATTGTGAATTATTGGCTGCTATGTGTCTTGCAACTACATTTGTAAATCTACATATACTTCTCTAGGGTTGTAAGCCACTTAGGGATCAAAATAGAGAAACTAAATAAAAATTGTTCTTTGTCCTATTGATAACGGGCTGTTCTTTGTCCTATTGATACAAATTTCTCACGGGCTGTCCATTTGATAACCACAGTCAACATTTCAAAAAAATGGATATCCTTGAGCACAAGCACCAATAAAATCAAATAATGGAGTTAAAGCACGGGCTAGGGCACGACAGCAGTAGAATGCGGTCATTTCAGTGATAGAAATTTACAATGTGGTCCTTTGGCATGTATTAAACAGAATGGAATTTTTGGCATATTATTATCATTCTATTTCTTTGTTGTAAACATGCCATCGGTTCAGTTTTGTAACTTCACTATTGTATGAGTGGATTGTGCAGGAAAAATTAACATTAAACAACGAGCAAACTCCTCAACACATCTTGGAAACCATTGAATTCAATAATAAATGAAACCTAACACCAACACTATTCCTTCCATAGTTGTAGGATACATAGCAATTGATAATTCACAAGAAATCCATGCATCAAATTTTTATAAGGATATCCTACTAATCAATAGGAATTTTCTTGAGATGACCAATGATTATGCATTTTGATGGTAGTGTGCTAGTTTAAAAGGATAATATAAATCTGAAACAATTTTTTCTAATTTTCTCAAACTATAAATGTGGTTAAAGGGAAAATATTATGTGGAAAACCCACAAACCAAGCTAGCAAATGATTGTACATCAAATTATTCCTATATTCATTCAAGTATTGCTATGCTTCGGCTAGCTGACCTTTGAGCTTCATCTAGAGGAATGTGTAGCTTTAAGATAGAGTTAATTCTTGGGCCTTACAATAGGGTGGAATATGATCAAGATTTGTTTAGGCTATATCTTTGTTAGTCCCATTGTTAGGTTCTTATAGTTCATGGTTTGAATCTATTATGGTTGTGTAAGGGATTTGTAGATGGTTTTTCTAACATAATTATTGGACACCATGATTGGAATGACTAGTTGTTGGCTATTGTACACATGAATCATATCTATCAATGGTTCTTTGTGTTCAAGAATTCATTGATCAATCTTTGAGATTTATTGTCCGAACTTTAAAAGAGTGATAAAAGATATAGTGAGTGCTATCTTTTCCAAGTGTTTTGTGGGTGCCATTATCTTCTAGGGGTAATTGTTGGAACCAAATTATGTTCTTTGCCTCTAGTAATTATTGCAAACACAACCATCTTCTTGGTGAAGGGTTTCTTCCATCCCCATGAGGCACTATTGCATGGTTTCCATCCCCTTGTAGTATACTGAACCTAATTTAATACAAGTGTGCACTATTTTGGGTTCCATAATTTATGGCCCCTACACTGTGGTTGTTAGCCTAATTAAGAGAGGCCTACCTTTTCATATAATAAGAGGCCAACATGAAACAAACATCCAAAGGTTAGGGGGTTGTTCCTTGTCCATAATTTATTATTTATGTGCTAAGTGATGATGGGTATATCATTCAATTCATACCCAGTGTGTCTCTTTCTTTCTCTCCACATTTCACATTAGGAGTATATGTTATAAAATACTAATGAAATCAACTATAGGTCAAATCTAATCAAAATTGCAATATAAAGATTAAAATAGATCTTGAAGAAATATGGGAACCATTTTTGACAGATATTGTACAAATGAAGACAATACTTCAAAGATGAAATGCTTCAATGTGGAACAATTGAAGGACAATATTTTACTTTTATATGCACATCTGCAATGTTTTTGATATATTTTTGAGATAACAAAACCATAGAAAGAATAGCATATAGAAGAAAGTAAAGAATAATGATCATACTTTGAGATATTGTGGAAAATTAAAGGAAAGAATGCTTGGTGGGATTATCATGCAATCACTGAGTGATCCTTCATTCCCCTCTTCCAGTGACCCTTCAAAATTGGGTTATCATGCAATCAGTGAGTGATCCTTCATCCTCCTGGTCTGCCCTGCAACCAAACATATTGGAAATACACAATACAATGATAAAAAGTCTTTCACAATCCCCCTTCCCTCAAGGAACACTATCAACCATCCCTTCCACATAGCATTTCACTATTGTATGAGTGGATTGTGCAGGAACAGTTAACATTAAACAAGGAGAAAACTCCTCAACACATCTTTGTTGTAAACATGCCATTGGTTCAGTTTTGTAAATTTGTTTTTTTTGTTAAATGCATTTAAATGGAACATGAAGCATAGTAATAATATGCTTAGTCTATTAGTAATTGAAGATTAAATGCCCATAACACCTTTATCAGTTTAGCATGTTATTATAAGATACTAAAGACAACTTACTATTTGTCAAAGAAATCTTCACTGTCCCCCACAATGAAGACAATGAAGATTGACCTCCTGCCCCACAACAAAGAACATTGTAATAAGAATAAGATAGTGCCAAGAAACATTTTCAAAAATATGAAATGTGAGGAAAAGTAATAACATTAACAATGCCAAGATTCACAGCATCAAATTTCACCTGTGGATGAGTTTCTACAGTGGGTTGCCTAGCATCAAAAATATGTTGAGTTGCATTTGAGCTGTAACTAAGAGTATCATGTAGAACAGACCCTAAACTTTGAAAGCGTTCTCCAGCCTGGCAATTCAAAATTCAATCTAGGAAAGCATTAGTAAGTGAAATAAATTATAGACAGCAACATCAACATAATCATAATCATTTGGAGGTATTCATTTTGGTCCTTGGATAGTACTATGTTTCTCGAAAGTTCTTGTGATGCTTCTAAACTTTAAAGACATATTTTATGGCTTAATGATAATATAGATTAGTGTTTTGTTTTCTAATGGAATGTTGTTGATAATTCATGGTCTTGAAGAAAATTTTGATTGTTTTGATTCTCGAGTTTGGACATTGTTTCTCAATGTGATATAGATTGACCACAAGATGGTTTAGTTGGTCCTCTCTTTCTATTTAATTATTTGTCTTTTCATGGTGTAAGTGTCAATATGTTATAATCCAACCAACATGTCATACCCCCACTTCTGAAAAACCTCATAGCATGCAAATCACAGCCAAAGACTTGGGTGATCAGCATACACAAACAGTGATTACCCTTAGGAAGCAATGATCATTAATATTCATTAATGATGGGCGGTGATTCCTTGGTAATAAAGGCATTTCCAACATTCATCATCTTAACCAAGTCATGGGTGGTGATCCTTGAAATAGAACAATTAGTAAAAGGAAATAACAACATAAGTCATGGGTGGTGATCCTTGAATTTGGAGCGAGGAAGAAGGAAAATTGGAAAACAAAATATGGAATAATCAGGTTGGAATTGGAGAAGAATTCATATATAAACTTGAATTAGAAAAAATTCAAGTTATCTAGTTCTTTGTTTATAGTTGGGTTCCGATTCTACTTTTGTTCTCCTTTGGGTTCGCCTTGGGTTCCTTTGGTAGGAACTTGGGTGCCTGGGCCAATCCTGGGTGCACCTACAGTATTATAAATATGATACACGAGGTATTTTATTCATAATTTTATAGGCTAACTCATTATTATGGTAACATGGGTATGACCACACTCCATGCCTTATAATGGTACCTGACATGGACTGTGGTTCAAATGAAGTTGAACCAAATGTTGACCGTGATGGCTATGATCATGATGAAGATAAATATGAATATCAAGTCTAAAATATGGCTTGCAATTTGAATTTTCATTGTGAATGAAGAAACTATAGATTCAAGTTGACTCATTCTATGTTGTAGTATATTTGTTCCCTAGATCTACCATATTAAATATGTGTATCCTGTAAGGGACATCTTATGCTCATCCATGTATCATAGCTTGGTGAGATTTCTTAGGAGAAAGACAAGATGTCAGTGGGAGATGGAGAAACCAATATCAGAACACCACTTGAAGCCTTGCAATGTTGGGAGTGGGATAAAAGCTACACTTGAGACCCTATATAAGGAACAAACTTATTGAGCTTCACTTTGTTTCGACAATAGTTTTATATTCTATACTAAATGGGGCCAACCACGTGAAGGTGGAAGCTCATTCCCCCCCCCCCCCCACAACATCACTCTAAATTCCCCATTAACATCTAACATTCATTCATTATTTCATCCATTAATAAAATTCATCTAACATCTAAAGTTCATCTAATAAAATTCATCTAACATTCTAAAGTTCATCTAACATCTAACATTCATTCACACATTAATAAAATGTGACATTCATTAATTATCACATGATAACATTCATTAACACATTATAAAATTTATGAACATTCACTACCACATAATTAAATTCATTGGCATATAAAAATCAATCATTATCAATTAAAGTGCATAGATGACAATCATTTCTTTTTTTTCTTTTGATTTCTAGTTTTTAAGATGTAATTGTTAAGATGAGTATCGATATCATCATCATGATCATCTACCCTCTCATTAGATCTCAATACACGCCTAGTTCTTTGTTGATGCAAAGGGGGGTCATCTGTAATAACATATAAAAGGGTTAAATTAAAAACATTTTAAACATTTTAAAGTATTTTAGTACTTTATAGGCCATAATCGTATAGCTCTTTACCTGATCTAGTCACATCATCAACATCGAGCTTAGCTTGTCTGGCCTCGGCCTCAACCTCAACATGCTCCTTAACAGCAACCTCTACACTCTCTATAGTTGCAATACAAATTGTTACATTAATCCAAACACCAATTGCAATTAAATTTGTATTACTACACCAATAAATTTAAGATGTTTACTTGTATTACTATGATGCACATCCTCATTGTCATCAACACCCATAGGTTGTGTACGACAAGAATCGGCAGGCTGCATTTCAATTTCATACGCATTCATGTTATCATTGTTTTCTTACTTAAAACAAATTTACTCACTTTATGTTGGAACTTAACATCAAATAAACTAATTGGTAAATAATTAAATTTTAAATATCATCTATTTAGCTTACTTACCCCGATGGATCCATCAGTAGAACCTTGTGCACTTCTTATTCTTTATGCCATGGCTTTATAGCCTTGTTGGAAGCCAATTTTCTTGTCCTCTTTAGTGAGACTTATATTGAACTCCACACCCTGCATTTTTGCTTGGTATCATCAAATTTTATTTTATTGTTTCATCAAAACAAAAAAAGATTTCAAATTATAAATAAATATTTAAAGATCAAAGAATTATTTTCAGTGTTAAAAGCCATGTAAAGATTGTATTTTTCCAACACTTACAACTCATGCAGCAAGTTTTGAATAACCACTAGAGCCTAGCTTGTGTTGCCCATGCTTTTGCAATCTTGCCTTTGTTTCCTTTGATGTGTCAGGCAATCTATGAAGAGATTGAAATATGTTAGTTTATATAAATATGAAGAGTATTTAGTACACAATTACATTCTTAATAGTATCACATACATTCTTCTGTTCTCTGGTGGTGTATTTCCTTTTTTTACTTCTATTTTCTCATTCGCATCCAGAATAATAGATTTCCACTCTAAATCAGGAATGCAAGGGGGGCGCTGGTAATGTGGATTTTTGGTTAATGTACACCTGTACTAGTCCCAAATATACCTCAAACATATCCTGGCTCTTTGAAGGAGCTCACCCTTCTCAAATGCATGAGGTCCAAACAAGTTTGTCATACTCTCTACGAGATCATCCTTTAACTTTTGATTTTGGGTTTTCCACCTTTTAAGAAAGAAAATAGTGTTAGATTAAAAAATGGATGTAATGATAACTACCCTAGCAATGATATGAAATCAAAATAGTGGATTGGGGTTTTAGTTCGGATATGATGTTTCACCCTATACAGATGGTGGGCCTGAATATCCGCAAACACTCATCATTAAGTTTACTATAAAAAACATCATTCCTTACAAAATAATCATGGGATCATTAGTCGAAGGATATAATAGTATAAAATAAGAACACAATAGATGTAAGCTTCTCATATCGAATGCAAGGTGTAATTAACATACGATTGTTTAGTAAAAGAAAGGTCCAATCTTTAAAGTACCTGGAAGTTTTTCTATTTTCAAGGGAAGTCCTTCTTCTTCGGACACAAGCAATATGCAATCCTTCACTATTCCCATACTAGCAATACTAGTACATCCAGAAAAATCACCATCAAGTGTTGCATCCCCTGTTGCATAAATTGAATCCATTACGAAATGGCCCTAAGAAAGAACACTTCAAGGGAAATAAACATATATATAATGATAGAGAAAATAGAATACCTATATGAGTAGGTGGTGCCATGGCATTTGTGGCCATGATCTATGTTGCCAACATTGCAGGACGTGATACATCTGAGCCTGCCATCATATGAGGTGGTGATAGTAAATGATCAGTGACATGTGCTGAAGAATAAGATTGTTAGAGCATAATAAAACTAGTGATTAGCATGGACAATATTGTTAGAGAGTAAAAAAAATATAGTCCAACATGCGATCTAGCTAAACCAGCTGTAGTACCCTCATCATGGCCGCAAGGATCAAAATTACGCAAAAAAAGCTGTAAAAGCAACACATCCACTTATTTTTTAATGACATAAAAGACTACTATAACATAAAAACTATTATTGAACTTTTGTTATAATTAAAAATTAAATTAATACTTACTTGGTAATTTTGAGATAGATGCATCAGTTTAGTTGCCCTCTTTTGTGACTCAAGAGTCAGAGGGAATATAGATGCCAATTTAGCCAATCTATTTCCAATTTTGTGAAGGCATTTTTTAATTGCAGAGGCCGGCTCATCACAAGCACCAAAATCAACAACTAGGTCCTTGTCAAAGGACTCCTCTTTAGGGACTATAGGTTCCTTTCCCTTTCTCTGCTGACCACCTGTCTGTGACAACAATATTACTAACACTATTAGAATTAATCTGAAATAGTGATGAAAAGAATATAATAAAAAACTTTATTTAACATTTTGCTTCTATCTAATTTGTAGTTCAATAACAAAGAGGTTTACCTACTGGGAAAAAGTGCATGCATGAACATCATTGTCCCCACTACATGGTTGCTCCATATTGTGGTCTTGTGTTATTATTTAAAGTTAACCAATAATTAGAAAGGACTACATTAATAAATTTCATTAGAAAATGATGATGGAGATGAGGTGGATGGTGAGGAGACTCTCTAAATGTGGTTGGCAAAAAAACTCAATTATTTAATGGTACATAGTATGTACCTGCACCCTAATGATAGTGACATCATTTGTATCTACGTGATTCAAATTGTAATCAATAAGCAACTCTTCCCCTACACTTATTGATTTTATCGCACATACAAATACATGATTTCCCTCGTGCGCCTCAAATATGCAATTGGGTTGCTTAATAGTTGACAGAGGTCACATGCTATTTATAAAACCTACAATATTCCTAAATGCTTTTGGGCTTCCATCAATGTATATAGCCACTCTTTTACTTTTCTCATTATCTTTTTGTTGAATATAATTTGCTGAGAGTGCATACCTACGCATAGTTTTTTTATATTGAACAATTCGCATCCAACTTTTGTAATCATAACAAGGTCCAACATACTCCATCAATTCAACAACTTTGTTGTAAGAGACCTTTATGCCATCCATGGAAAATAAGCCCAAACCATGTATTGACGATGGTGAATACGATATATCTTGCCTTTAACACTAAAATCAGTGTTTCTTGGAGGATGTTCCTTGGGGACCCATTGTTTCTATAGATTTTGGTACCTAGAGGGCACCTTGATGTTGCCTTTTCTCTCATCATCATAAGAACATGACCCCCCTTGAGCAAGGAAAAATTTCATGCGTCTATTGAATTTCCTTCTAGTCTTTTGACCTCTACTTGATCTTCCTAATTCAGACATACTAAATGACTCACTTTCTTCGCTCGAGGAAGACACATCTGATAAATACCTATTTGCTACTAGCTACACTCCATCAAATGAGAGAGATAGCAAGTAATACGAGATATTTTGCAAAATGTGAAATACATTAATCTCTATAGGGTGTATTGACTTATACCTGTCGATCCATGAGACTATGTGGGATGCTCATGAAAGGAGTTCAGGTACCTACATATGTAATTCAATTATCTAATGTTAGCTAAAAAACTCATGATACATATTGTGATTTTGAAGAGAGTTCATGCCATGTGTGATAGAACCTACTTTATCTAATATGGTTCATGGTTGAAAAAATTAAGGGTAGAGTAGTTATTACTTAGTTTTTTGTGGGGGACAATGACGATATGTCTGACAAATAGCAGGTCTTCTTTAGTATTTCATGAATTTTTACCGCATATATTGTTTCAAGCCTTTGAGTCTTGGAGAAGAAGAATGGTGTAAGTTGAATAGATTAGAGTGAATGGAATGTTGAAACATGGTGAATAGACCATGATGAGATGATACTTGATGTCGTGACTAAGATTCCCTCACAAACATTGGCATAGACTAGTTTTAGTAAGTTTCCTTTCTCTATTTTGAGGTTTCCTTTCTCTATCGTAGGCGTACAGTCAAAGGGTTCATTGAAAAAATGATCCTTCAAATGGTTACTATGAATATGAATGATTTGATATAGCATATTGCTCATTTTACTTGAAGTTTGGAATAGCTTGTGCAAGGGTGAAAGTAGTTTTGATCATTTTGGTCATGACTGTTCCTCTACATAGTCAGGAAATGTAACTGTCTAATGATTATATGTAATGTTGAATGGATTAAATGCTTTATTCTTGGTAGGAGTGAATGGAAGGAATAGTGTTGGTGTTAGGTTTCATTTATTATTGAATTCAATGGTTTCCAAGATGTGTTGAGGAGTTTGCTCCTTGTTTAATGTTAACTGTTTCTGCACAATCCACTCATACAATAGTGAAATGCTATATGGAAGGGATGGTTGATAGTGTTCCTTGAGGGAAGGGGGATTTTGAAAGACTTGTTATCATTGTATTGTGTATTTCCAATATTTTTGGATGCAGGGCAGACCGGGAGAATGAAGGATCACTCACGGATTGCATGATAACCCAGTTTTGAAGGGTCACTAGAAGAGGGGAATGAAGGATCACTCAGTGATTGCATGATAACCCCACCAAGCATTCTTTCCTTTAATTTTCCACAATATCTCAAAGTATGATCATTATTCTTTACTTTCTTCTATATGCTATTCTTTCTATGGTTTTGTTATCTCAGAAATATATGAAAAACATTGCAGATGTGCATATAAAAGTAAAATATTGTCCTTCAATTGTTCCACATTGAAGCATTTCCTCTTTGGAGTATTTTCTTTGTTTGTACAATATCTATCAAAAATGGTTCCCGTATTTCTTCAAGATCTATTTTAATCTTTATATTGCAATTTTGATTAGATTTGACTTATAGTTGATTTCATTAGTATTTTATAGCATATACTCCTAATGTGAAATGTGGAGAGAAAGAAAGAGACACACTAGGTATGATGTGTCTATATTAAGAATTTGATAAATAAATTAATAATAATAAATTAAAAAATAATCAAAAGTATATTAAATAAATATATTTATCACATTAATCAATGTTATTAACAAATAGATAATTGTATAATAATATATATATTGAACATTGAAATAAATAATTATCAATCAATGAATATATAATGAATAATTATAAAAATTAATAATTAAAATAAACATTAATCAGTCGTATATCAACAATATATTAATAATGCATAGATAATTATTAATTAAACAAAATTAATAATTATTCTAAATTAATATTAGAGTGGGATGGAAAGATAAAGAATAGTGATATTGTTGAAGTCAAACAAAGTTAGCAAGGACAAGTTGGCAGAAAAGGTGCCACATAAGTGCAATGACAAATACGATTTCATAAAGTGGTGCAGAATTTAGACTAATAACAGTGATTAGTATTGATAAAGGAATGATATACGATTTACGAAGAGACATGAGTCATGTCTTTTACATGACTACTCATCCTAAGCATAAGATATAAGAAAGCACTCTCCATCATTAATTCAAGCATCGAAGAAGAGAGAATATAAAATATATTTGTTACCCTACGTAGAGAAGAGAACATTATAGAGGAAAATACTGACAAATTAATAAATCTGTATTCAACATCTGAACAAGTCAGACAACCAAAACACATAGGATTTAACTTTATGTATATATATATTATAAAATCTCACAACTAATAGGGGAGATATAAGGGAATGAATATCATACATTATATATATATATATATATATATATATATATATATATATATATATATATATATATATATATATATATATATATATATATATATAAACATATACATCACTTATTAGTGTATAAGGCAGAGCATAGATCTGAGTGATTATAAATATATAATCCCTTCTCAATGGTATCTGATATAGAAATTATATATATGAAATATACATCTGAATTATATATCTAAATAATCTATACTATATATTCAAATGATCTAATATATATATATATATATATATATATATATATATACATATATATATATATATATATATATATATATATATATATATATATGTATATATACATATATATATATATATATGTATATATACATATATATATATATATATATATATATATATATGTATATATACATATATATATATATATATATATATATATATATATATGTATATATATATATATATGTATATATATATATATATGTATATATATATATATATATATATATATATATATATATATATATATATATATATATATATATATATATATATATATATTTATATTTATATTCTCATAATGACAAGCAATATATATTGTTATTGATAATCAAGATTATTTATATATATTTATATATATAGCGCTCATAAATGAGTAAACATCTACATTGATAATATATATATTAATTAAAATAAAATAAGAAAAGATTTATAGAACCTATTACTATTTAGCTAAGAAGGAAGACTAAAGTGTTACCAAGGAGGGGCTTGTCTAAATCCAAGCAATGGCTATCTGTCCCAAAATAAGGTGGGGGTCAACGTCCCAATAGTTTGGGCTTGGACCTGTAAACTTTGAGGGAGCCCATTGCAATTGGTCTCTAGGCACCTTGGATAATGTTTACGCTTCCATTCATGGAGTTAAAATAGTAATAAGGTTGGATATGAGTGTTAAAGATAACTAAATCTAATGAGATAAAATGACTAATCCTATCATGGACATAACAATCCAAAACCTAATTGATAAATTTAGGATAAATTAAGGTCCTGATAGGGGACATTACATATGAATTACATGATATACCCATCATCACTTAGCACTTAAATAATAAATTATAGACAGGGAACAACCCCCTAACCTCTGGATGTTTGTTTCATGTTGCCCTCTTATTATATGCAAAGGTAGGCCTATCTTAATTAGGCTAACAACCATAGTGTAGGGGCCATAAATTATGGAACCCAAAATAGTGCACACTTGTATTAAATTAGGTTCAGTAAACTACAAGGGAATGGAAACCATGCAATAGTGCCTCATGGGGATGGAAGAAACCCTTCACCAAGAAGATGGTTGTGTCTGCAATATTTACTAGAGGCAAAGAACATAATTTGGTTCTAGCAATTACTCCTAGAAGATAATGGCACCCACAAAACACTTGGAAAAGATAGCACTCACTATATCTTTTATCACTCTTTTAAAGCTGGGACAATAAATCTCAAAGATTGATCAATGAATTCTTGAACACAAAGAACCATTGATAGATATGATTCATGTGTATAATAGCCAACAACGAGTTGTTCCAATCATTGTGTCCAATAATTATGTTAGAAAAACCATCTACAAATCCCTTACACAACCATAATAGATTCAAACCATGAACTATAAGAACCTAACAATGGGACTAACAAAGATACAGCCTAAACAAATCTTGATCATATTCCACCCTATTGTAAGGCCCAAGAAGTAACTCTATCTTAAAGCTACACATTCCTCTAGATGAAGCTCAAAGGTCAGGTAGCTAAAGGATAGCAATACTTGAATGAATATAGGAATAATTTGATGTAAAATCATTTGCTAGCTTGGTTTGTGGGTTTTCCACATAATATTTTCCCTTTAACCACATTTATAGTTTGAGAAAATCAGAAAAAATTGTTTTAGATTTATATTATCCTTTTGAACTAGCACACTACCATCAAAATGCATAATCATTGGTCATCTCAAGAAAATTCCTATTGATTAGTAGGATATCCTTATAAAAATTTGATGCATGGATTTCTTGTGAATTATCGACTACTATGTATCCTACAACTATGGAAGGAATAGTGTTGGTGTTAGGTTTTATTTATTATTGAATTCAATGGTTTCCAAGATGTGTTGAGGAGTTTGCTCCTTGTTTAATGTTAACTATTCCTACACAATCCACTCATAAAATAGTGAAATTCTATGTGGAAGGGATGGTTGATAGTGTTCCTTGAGGGAAGGGGGATTGTGAAAGACTTGTTATCATTGTATTGTGTATTTCCAATATGTTTGGATGTAGGGCAGACCAAGAGAATGAAGGATCACTCACTGATTGCATGATAACCCAATTTTGAAGGGTCACTGGTTGAGGGGATAGTCAAGGTCTGGATGATTGTGCCATTGGAGGACCCTATTTCTTTATAGTAATTTCTATTCAAATTGGATGCATGGATTTCTTGTAAATTATCAGTTGCTATGTATCCTGCAACTTCATCTGTAAATCTCCATATACTTCTCTAGGGTTGTAAGCCACTTAGGGATCAAAATATAGAGACTAAATCAAAATCATTCTTTGTCCTATTTCCTTTTAACAAAGTCTCAACTATTAATGATACAATATACATTTGATGCCCTAAGCTATCAAATATACAAATGACACCTACTTAGAAGGTCACCAGGAGAATGAAGGATCACTCACTGATTGCATGATAACCCAGTTTTGAAGGGTCACTGGTTGAGGGGATAGTCAAGGTCTGGATGATTGGGCCATTGGAGGACCCTAGTTATTTGTATTAATTTCTATTCAAATTGGATGCATGAATTTATTGTGAATTATCAGCTGCTATGTATCCTGCAACTACATTCATAAATCTGCATATACTTCTCTAGGGTTGTAAGCCACTTAGGGATCAAAATAGAGAAACTAAATAAAAATCATTCTTTGTCCATTTTCCTTTTAACAAAGTATCAACTATCAATGATACAATACATTTGATGCCCTAAGCTATCAATACAAATGACACCTTGTTAGAAGCTCATGGGTTGTCCATTGGATAACCACAGTCAACATTTCAAAAAAATGGATATCCTTGAGCACAAGCACCAATAACATCAGATAATGGAGTTAAAGCATGGGCTAGGGCATGACACTAGTAGAATGCGGTCATTTCAGTGACAGAAATTTACAATGGCATCATTAAACATATATGCCAGTAATATCAACAAATGTGAATCTAAACATTTGAATATAGTGAATCGATATCCTTGAGCACAAGCACCAATAACATCAAATAATAGAGATAAAGCACTAGCTACGACATGACACCAGTAGAATGCGGTCATTTTAGAGAGCATTCATGATCAAATAAAATGAAATGCATTCGAATATGATGCTAAAGGCTCCAAAGATGAAGAAATCACATACCTTCTCCTGCACTCAACTTTTGCTCCTTTTCTCCCACTCCCTCTATCTAATCGAAATAAAAATGATGAGGTTGTTTCACTTTTTAAAAAAATGTATACCCCAAATTTGCTGGAGTTCTAATGGTCAATTAAACACCCATCAGAATACCAACATCGTCGGGGCCTATTACAAAAAAAAATACCAAATTTGTAAGAAAAAGTTACCCGTCGGAAACTTCTGTCAAAATTTGGCCCCAAATGTAGTAGTGATGTTTTTCAGATCAGAAACTACTACTACTTTCTAACCATTGTATCAGTCTAAATCCTTTAATCAAGGTGGAATTCTAATGGAATGTACTTAAATCCTTTAACCAGGTCACTTTTGACACAGTGTTTAAATCCTTTAATAGGGTCACACCTAGTAGTGTGTTTGTAAACCTTTAACAAGGTTGGCTTCTCATAGAGCTCACTTTAGAAGAGTGAAAACATCGGTAACATTCACAAAGTGGTTTTTCCCAAATTGGGTTTCCACTATAAATCCTGGTGTTATACTTGTGTGAATGTTTTGAAGTAGATGTTTCTATATTCTGCAAGTTAATTACTTTTGGATAGTGGACTGCATGTTATATATTTCTGGTATATATTCTTTACAGACTAAGTTGTGTTGGTGATTAGATATGAGATTGTTGAAGTGTTTAAAAGTTTAATTGGTACATTTGGAGCTAAGAACAACTGATTCACCCCCCCTCTCTATTGTTATAAATAATATTAATAGTTGGTATCAGAGTTGTTGGTGCTTACAGAGAAAAAATTTAAAGGTACTTGAAGAAAATGATCAAGATGTATAAAAAGGAGGTACCAATGTTGAACAAGGAGAACTTCCCTACATGGTGGAGTCTGATGAAACTGCATCTAGCTAGTATTGGTGATTCAGAAAAATACTATGTTGAACATGACTATGTTATGCCTACTGCACCTTTGACTGCTAAGGAGATGAAAGAAAAATGGTAACATAATCAAGCAATGTTGGAGATTGCATTTTCCTTAAGCTATCCTTAATTTGAAGATATCAAGGATTGCACTACTACAAAGAAAATGTGGGATACTCTTGCAACCATGTATGGTGGTGATACAAATGTACTAAGGGAAAAAGTTGAAATCTTGAGAAGTAAGTTTAATGAAATGAAAATGCAAGAAGGTGAGAATATTGCTCAGTATTGTGGTAGAATTAAGGAGATAGTGAATGATATTAGAGGAGCTAATGGATTCATTAATGATGAGACTATCATTGGTAACGTATTGAGAACTTTGCTTCCTATCTATGCTATCATAATTTCAGCAATTCAAGAATCAAGATGTAACCCTAGTAATGTTCTAACTCTTGAAAGTCTTGCTAGTAAGCTTACTTCTTTTGAGCTATCTAACTACACTATTCCTAATGTTGAATATGCATTCAAGTCACAAATGGTTTTGCATAAATCTAAGACAGAAAAAGAAAAATGTGTGAAAAGTGAAAATGATAGTGAAAGTGATAGTGACACTTTTGATGAGGAACTAGATGATCTTGAGGTACTCATGGCTAGAAGATTGAAAAGAGGAAAAGGAAAATATAAAGGTAAACTTCCTATAATCTATTTTTCATGTAAAAAATTTGGCCATATTGCTGCAAGATGTCCTAAATGGAATGGCAAGGATGAGGAAAGAGAAACATAGTACAAAGATAAGAGAGATAACATAGATCATTGAAGGTACAAAGATTTCAAGGATAAAGGTAAGAAATATTGTTATATTGCAGAAGAGGAAATTGATAGTGACAGTGATGATTTTGATATTGAAGTAGTTTATGTTTCTATGAAAGATGATTCTGATGAAGATGAGAAGACTGCACTTATTTCTTATGTGAGTAAAGGTGATAAATGGATTATTGATAGTGGTTTCTCACATCACATGACTAGTGATAAAAGTAAATTTGAAACCCTAGATCATTAAAAAGATAGAAGTGTTAAGTTTTTTAATGATGCACCATGTCCTATGAGAGGTAAAGGATCAATTAATTTAACTGATAAGATCACATGTGAAAATTCCTATTGGGTTGAAGGTCTTAACTATAATTTTTTGAGTGTTTCACATCCTAATATCACTGGTTACCCAGTGGAGTTTCATCACAGCAAGGCTAAAATATTTGATGCTACTGGTGAACTAATTGGAAGTGGAGAACATACTAGAGGTAATTTGTTCTATCTAGATCTATCTGAAGAGACATGTTTGTTTGCACAATTTGATGATGTATGGTTATGGCATAAGAGGATATGTCATGTTAACTTTGACAATCTAGTAAATATTAGGAAAAAGAAGAAAGCTAGAGGTTTACCAAGATTCAAGAAACCTGATAATGTGATGTGTAAACAATGTCAGTTGGGTAAAATGACAAAGTCTAGTTTCAAGAGCAAGACATTTACTTCTAAGAATACTTTGGATTTGGATCATATTGAACTTTGAGGACCTATGGCTGTACAAAGTTATTGTGGTGCTAAGTACTTTATTCTGTTTGTTGATGACTACACTAGGATGATGACTGTAATGTTTTTGAAAGAAAAATCTAATGCATTTTAGTTGTTTAAGTGGTATTTGGAAAATATTGAAAAGGAAATAGGAAGAAGCCCAAAATGTCTGAGATCTTACCAAGGTGGAGATTTTATATCAAATGAGTTCAATCTATTCTGCAATGATAGAGGAATCAAGAGACAGATGTTTGCACCTAGAACACCTCCAACAGAATGGTATAGTTGAGAGGAGAAACATATCTATTATGGATTGTGCAAGGACACTAAGGATTGAGGAGAATGTTGCACAAAAATACTGGAGAGAAGTTGTGAGTACAACTATTTATACCTTAAACTGGGTACAAATCAAGAAAGGTACAAATGTTACACCTTATAAATTATGGCATGGATATGCACCAAATGTGAAATAATTTAGAATCTTTGGGAGTAAATTCTATATACTGAAAGATAATAGAAATGGAAATTTTGATACAAAAACTGATGAATCCATATTCCTAGGTTATTCCACTAAGAGTAAAGCTTATGAGTGTTTGAATTATAATACTAACAGAATTGTGGAAAGTGCAAATGTGAGAGTTGATGAATATGCAGAGAAAAATGAACAAGAAGGTAAACAAGAACCTAAAGACTATAGATATTTTGTCTATATGGAAGAAGGAGAGGAAAGTAACACACCTACAATAGATGTAGAGTCACGGGTAAGAAATGTTGAGCATCATGACAATGCTATTGAGCATCAGGAGGATGTTGTCAAGCATTAGGAGGATGCTACCAAGCATCAAGAGGATGCTGCCAAGCATCAAGAGGATGTTGTTGAGAAATTAGAAGCAGAAACTAAAAATTTTCATGATGAAGCTAAAGATCAAGAAGAAAATAAATCTAAACCTACATTGGCACATTATGTGAGAAGACATCATAAGCCTGAGAAAATCATCAGAGATAAGGAATCTGTTGTCTTCACCAGAAGTAAGTTGAAAGACCCTACATGTTTATTATGTGAGTTTGAGCCTAAGATAGTAAAAGAAGCTTTAGAGAATGAAGACTAGATTCAAGCTATGAATGAAGAAATAGATCAAATAGAAAAGAATGATACCTAGCCTCTGGTGCCAAGACCAGAAAAAAGGAATGTTATAGGAACAAAATGGGTATTCAAAAACAAGCTTAATGAACATGGACAAGTCACAAGAAACAAGAAAAGACTGGTATGGAAGGGTTATGCACAAGAAGAAGGAATAGACTATGGGGAAATATTTGCCCCTATAGAAAGATTAGGAGTGAGAACTCTACTTGCATATGATGCTTACAGAGACTTCAAAGTATATCAAATGGATATCAAGTCTGCATTTTTGAATGGTATATTAGAAGTATACATTGAACAACGTGAAGGATTTGTTCATCCAAAAAAGAAAAATATGGTTTGAAATTTGAACAAGGCACTTTATGGATTGAAGCAAGCCCCCAGAGCATGGTATGAGAGGCTACATAATTATTTGATAAAGATTGGATTTACAAGGAAAAATGACAACAATAATCTGTACATGAAATTTGAAGAAGGTAAAGGGATTTTGTTCGCTTAAATTTTTGTAGATGATATCATATTTGGAGGACAAGATGCCCTATGTCATAAATTTTCAAATGAGATGAAAATTGAGTTTGAGATGTCTATGTTTGGAGAGATAAGTTTCTTTGTTCATTTTCAAGTCTATCAGATGGAGAAAGGTATCTTTATCACACAATCTAAATATGTCAAAGAGATACTAAATTTTTTTGGAATGGAGGATTCAAGACTAGTAAGTACTCCTATGGATACTAGATAGAAACTATCTAAAATTGATGATACTGCTAAAGTGAATCAAACCCTGTATAGATCCATGATTGGAAAGCTACAATATGTTGTCCACAACAGATCAGATATAGCCCTAGCAGTTGGAATTGTTGCAAGATTCTTTTCCAATCCTAAGGAAAATCATATGATGGCTATGAAGAGAATACTGAGATATCTAAAAGGGACAAAAGATTATGGATTGTACTACAAGAAGAATGAGAAAATTGAATTGAGAGTCTAAATTGATGTAGATTGGGAAGGCAATGTTGATGATAGGAAAAGTACAAGTGCTGGAGCTTTCTTTCTGGGAAAAAGATTAGTCTCCTCAAAAAGCAAGAAACAAAACTACATTTCCCAATCTACAACAGAAGTTGAGTATGTAGCAGCTGCAGTGAACTGTTCAAATCTAGTATGGATCAAGAAATTGTTGAAAGGTATGAAAGAGGAGATCACTAAACTGGTTGTTATATTATATGATAACACAAGTGTTATCAACATATCAAAGAATCTAGTGATGCATGCAAAGATTGAACATATTGCTATCAAGTATCATTACTTGAGGGAATTGGTACAAGATAAAGAAGTGAGAATGGAATATGTGAATACAAAGGAACAACTAGGATACATATTCACAAAAGCTTCTCCTAATGATGCTCATGAATATCTTAGAGGTAAATTAGGGGTGCTTCCCCTAACCGAGGTTGCCTAGTCAACTAGGAGCACTACGTCAAATGTGCTACACAAAGTATTTGACAAATTGATGTAGGAAAGGTCACACTTTAGGAGATGCCTAGAGTTTTCAAAAGAATAGAAAAGCTAATAATCAATCATAAGCAAGATGACAAAGGGAGAAATGTTGATACTGAACTGATAAGATGATATCTACATATGAAAGATGTAAGTTCTAGATACTGCTTTGTCATTATTTTCAAAGAGGGAGAGATTTAGATGAAAACACAGATATAAAGAACACTAGGTTATATGTTCCAAGATTCAGAGATTTAGAGAATCAGAGGGAGAGATACGAAAAAGATTCAGAGGGAGTAACTGTGGAAACAGTTAAGGAAGGCTAAGTTGTTGTGAATCAGAATGAAGATAAGGCTATTATAAATATTTGTGATGCAATGAAATTATTTTGGATTGGTTGGTAAATCATGTGTTATTCATGTGGTGCTTCCATCAATGCCAAAGAGGGAGATCATTGGAAACTGCAATTGAAATAATTGTTGTATTGTCATTGATGTGAAACTTTAACTGATAAGATAGTTTCTATCTAAGAAAGTACTATATCTATTAATTGATGAAAAGGATTAGGGCAAGGGTGATAACAAGAGAACCCAGGGAAAGGTTGAGTTATTTGATACTTCAATGATTACTTGATTATTTGGCACATTGATAAGATAATGTATTGTTTATCTAAGTAAGAAGAAAGACTGAAGAAGTATTCTTAACTGAGCAAAAGTGAAGAAATCTAGTTTAAGCTGAGTGATGTTAGTGTCGACTGAGCACTAGTATATGCTGAGTAAATTTAGTGTTGACCAAACATCAATTTATGCTGAGGGATAGGAAATTACTAAGCAAGATAGTGTTAGCCAAGGAAGACAATTTATAGAGATGACCAAGTTACGCAGTGATGACCAAGGAGATGAACAAATTATTGATTGAGTGTCAGTAATTTACATTTAGAGAAATAATTCAAATTCCCAACTGACATATTTGAATTCTTGGGTTATGTAAATCATGTTGACTTTATTAATTGATTGTATGGAGAATTTAATGAATGGTAAATCATTTTATTATGGATTCAATGAGAAGTTTCAAGATGTATATAGAAGAAAGGATGAAGATCTTAAATGTTGGAAGGATTCAATGAATCTGACCTAACCTAAGATCTACAAAGGAGATTAAGAAGAAAAAGATGGATCTACCTAACTGAAGAGGTATATAGGAAAACCTAAGTATGAGGTTACAAAGTATGCTAAAGTTGTTGACATTATTGACTGATAAGTCTAAGAAGAAGGCTAAAGATGAAGGAGTTGATCAGAGTTATGATTGCTTGAAGCAAATTCTGAGAAGATCAGAGATGGAGATGGAAATGGAACTTAGACAGTAAATTAACATATATGTGCAAATTGGATCAGTTATTAGAAAAGTGAGTTGTATGTTTTTCAAATTAGAAACTACTACTAATTTCTAACCATTGTATCAATCTAAATACTTTAATCAAGGTTGATCTAACAATAATTGTTTAAATCCTTTAATCAAGGTGGCATTGTAATGGAAGGTACTTAAATCCTATAACTAGGTCACTTTTGAAAGAGTGTTTAAATCCTTTAACAAGGTCACACCTAGCAGTGTGTTTGTAAACTTTTAACAAGGTTGGCTTCTCATAGAGCTCACTTCAGAAGAGTGAGAATATCAGTAACATGTTATGTTAAGAATAGTCCCAAGAGATAATTGAGAGGGGGGTGAATCAGTTATCTACAAGATTCAATCCTTTATTCAATTAAGTATATAAGAACTTTAAGCATAAACATAATGAAATAACACTTAACACAACACCACAATTTTGGTTATGGGGAAACCCAAATAGGTAAAAATCGTGGTGGGAATTGACACCCACTAAGAACTACACTAGTGTATTATGATCCTTGTTAGAAGATCTTACAATCCTGTTAGGAGTTAATCTTTACAATGTAATAAGTATAGTGACCTGGTCAAGGGTCAGACCTTGTTAGGAGTCTTTTCCAATTAACCCTGTTAGGAGTGAGGACACATTGTCTGAGAGCACACTGCTCAAAGGGGTGAAGGCTGCAACCTTCTATTTAATAGATACACACTATATCTGGATCTTTGTGAACTACGCATAGACCTTCTATCTTGATCAGTTCTAGTGAATAGCATACACTCTCTACTATGTCACATAGACCTTCTGCTGATGGCTCAACACTTCACACTCACTGCTCTGCTCTTAACTCTCAACTCTTGGCCATACTTATCAATCACAAATGAATGCCTATAAATATCTTTCCTCTAAATGATATAATAAATTTGACCTATTAGAACCATGTTGAAATCATATTAGAGAAACAATAAAACTCTCCAATAACATTTTTGTCATCTCTACTAAGCACGCAACATGAACTGGGACCTATCCAACCCAATATGAGTGAACATGTTACTTCATAGTGTTAGCTCCACCAAATTAACTGATACTTTCTCTTCATGCTGAATTATGTTATGTGCTCTTAACCAAACATCCTTAACTCTCTTATTAACATAAATCCAAGTGCACATACTGAGATGATAGGCACAGCTACCACAATCATATAAACACTGTCGGCCCTTCTAGGTAGACTCAAGAAACTATGACTATTGACTAGAAACTTCATAACTCAACATGTACTACATATCTAACTCTGTGTCCATGAACATAACATCATACATATGTCCAAAACATAAATATAAAAGTGCAAGGCTCTACTACAACCGTACTACAAATCATATATAGAACTATTCCTCAGACCTATTAGAAACACACACTGATATACACAACTGTACTACTATCTTTACTTAGAATCAACCTCTGCATCTATGATATCATTCTGATAACATATCTATGTAAAATATAATCAAAGCTCTCTCCATCAAACTTCCATGCATGCTACTTACCATATGTTGTCATCAATGACAAACATATAGTTAACACCGATTTGCTGGTAAATCTCCAACAATCTCTCCCTTTGGCATTGATGGCAACATATGGAATGAAAAATACCACCAATCCAAACATCCAATTCTTTTATAACATTCTCCATTTCCTCAACAAAACTCCCCCAAGGAAGTATCCTCAAAATGTTGTGATATTCTTCAATATTCTCCATTTCCTCAATTATACTGCTTCCCATGACTTTATTTTTACTCCCCCTTTCTACTTGTTTTTTATTACTATATATTCCTTCTTTTTATGTTTTTCATGACTATATACTACTCCCCCTTTGACATCAATGGAAAAGGGCACCAAAAACATTAAGCATGGGTACTACTCTTGAGGTAGAGTAGTCAAGCTTTCATCAGTCACTGAGGACTGATGCATTCCTACTATCTCTAATCAGATTCAGGGAAGGGAATTACACCTAGCTTCTCCCTGAGATACTCAAAAGTATCCTTAGGTAAAGGCTTTGTGAATATGTCTGCTAGCTGATCTTTTGTACTCAAATAGTCCACCATTACTTCTTTCTCTACTACTTTCTCTCTTAGGATGTGATATTTTATCTCAATATGTTTTGTCTTTGCATGCATCACAAGCTTCTTTGACATATTGATAGTGCTATTATTATCACAATGAATAACGATAGGGTAGTTAATCTAAATACCAAAATATTTTATCATCTACTTGATCCACACAATTGTAGAACAATTTAATGATGCTGCTACATACTCTGCTTCTGCTGTTGACTGAGAGATATAATTTTTCTTTTTACTTGTCTAAGTAACAAGTCTATCTCCAAGGAATACAACTCCTTTAGAGGTACTCTTTATATCATCCACACAACCTTCCCAATCTACATTTGTATATACATGAAGCTTTACATTCGCTAAGTTAGGATACCATAAACCATAGTCTAAGGTTCCATTGAAGTATCTAAATATTCTTTTTACTACCATGAGATGACTTTTCTTAGGTTCTACTACAAATCTTCCAACAATACCAACTACATTGGAAATGTCTCATCTGGTTTAAGTAAGATATATAAGTTTACCAATCATAGATTTAAATACAAGGTTATGTCTTCTTTTGGTGAATCATCTTTTTTTGAAAGATTTCATCTTGTAATCATAGGGGTACTTACTAGCTTGCAATCATCCATCTTGAATGTCTTCAATATCACTTTTACATACTTAGTTTGATTTATGAATATACCTTTTCTATCTACTGTACATTCAATCCCAAAAAGTACTTGATAGGACCAATCATGCTCATTTCAAATTCATTCTACATCTCCTTAGCAAATTCTTCACTAAGCTTATTGTTACCACCAAATATAATGTCATCAAAAAATATAGCAACTAACAATAGTCCATCAAATGTCTCTCTTATGAATAAGTTACAATCTGCTGCTCCTTTCTTGAATTCAATCTTAGTCAAGTAACCATCAAGTATTTCATACCATGCTCTATGGGCTTGTTTAAGTCCATAGAGGGCTTTCTTCAATCTGTATACCATATCAGGTTTTTCTAATAAAGTAAATCCTTCTGGTTTCTCAATGTATACTTCTTCCTTCAACTCTCCATTTAAGAATGTTGACTTAACATCCATCTACTATACCTTAAATTTCTTGATTGTAGCATAAGCTAGAAATAACTTTATGGATTCCAATCTACTTACAGGGGTAAATGTATCTAAATAATCAATTCCTTCTCTTTGCACATATCATTTACATACTAGTCTTTCTTTGTTTCTTACCACTGTTCCATCTTCATTCATCTTATTTCTGAATATCCATTTTGTTCCTATTACATTCTTATCACTAGGCCTAGGGACCAATTCCCATGTGTCATTTTTAATTATCTGATCTAGCTTTTCTTCCATTGCTTCATGCCAATTTGAATCATTACATGCATCTTCAACACTTAAGGGTTTAATATGTGATAGTAAGTATACCGCTTCATTTGCTGTGGAACTCTTTACTCTTGATCTTGTCATGAATTTTCTGCTCTGATATCCAATGATGTCTTCCTTTGAATGATATCTAGATGTGAATTTAGGAACATTAGGTGTGAATTTTTTATCTACTTTTTGTGTTTCTTCTTCACTTGTTTCAGGGTCATTGAATAGAACGTTTATAATGTCAAACATTTCTTCAACAACTACTTCACTACTGGTAGGTATAGGTTCTTCTTTAATCATAGGTGAATAATCATGGTATCTCTCTTGAATCATAAACTTATCATCAATCTTAACATGAGCACTTTCAATGATCTTCTTTAATCTTAGATTAAAACATCTATAAGCTTTTCTTTTAGTAGAGTAACCAAGAAAAATACCTTCATCACTTGTTGCATCAAACTTGCCAATTGTTTCATCTCTCTTGATGTAGCACTTTCTTCCAAAGATTTTAAAGTATTTTATTGTAGGTACATTCCCAAACCATAGCTCATAAGGTGTTTTTTCTGCACATTGCCTTAATTGAATTCTATTGATAGTATAGACTGCAATATTGACCACATCTCTCCAATAGATGTCTGCAACCTTTCCTTCAATCATGATGGTGTGCACTATGTCAAGAATGATTCTATTCCTTCTCTCTACAATTCCATTCTACTGAGGGGTTCTAGGGGCACTTAGTTGTCTCTTTATCCCATGTTCTTCGTAGTACTCATAAAATCTGTCAGAGGTGAATTCTCCTCCTCTATCTGATCTTAGACATTTAATCTTCAATCTAGACTCATTTTCAACCTTAGCTTTGAATATTTTGAACTTGTCAAATGCTTCTAATTTTTCCTTTAAGAACACAACCCACATCATTCTAGAATAATCATCAACAAACAAAATGAAATACCTTTCACTATAGTATGATCTTGTTTGAGTTGGTCGACATAGGTTTGCATGTATCAGATCTAACTTGTTCTCTACTGAATAATGCTTTCTTCTGAATGAATTCCTTACATGATTTTCCATCACACATTCCCTACATATTGCATCAATTGGTTTTGCAATTCTAGGAAGATCTCTTACTGCCTTTACATTACTTATCTTTACTATGTTATCAAAATTGATGACATAGTCTTTTGTGCCATAACCAACTGTCATCTACTTTAGCAAAAAAACAACTTGCTTCATGATTAAGATGGAAAAAATTACCTTTATTCTTTGAACCTAATGCAATCATTTCTCCTTCTTTTTTATTAATGATGCATTTGTTATCTTTGAACTCCAACTGGTATCCTTTGTTAAGCAACTGTCCAACACTTAGTAGGTTATGCTGCAAACCATCAACATATAGGACATCATCAGTGTTGTTCTTTCCATCTAGGGTGATGGCTCCTCTACCAATGATAGGTTTAGGAGTGTTGTCTCCAAATCTAACCACACCTCCTTTGTATCTATCTAGATGTACAAATCTATATTTTTCTCTTGTCATGTGGTGTGAGAAACCACTGTCAATGATCCAATCTATCATGATGTCAGCTTATGAAATCAATGCTAACTCTTGTGCATTCTTTTCTTCTTCAAGAGAAATGAATCCAATTTCATCCTTTGCTAATTCTTCATCTGATACTCCATCTCCAGCATAGTAACATTCATTTGTATACTTAGGCTTGTAGTTATTTTTCAACTTCTTAACTCTTGTAGGATACTTGGATGCAAAGTTACCAATCTTATTGCATGAAAAGAATTTGAATAGAAATTTACCTTCATATTTTTCTTTTCCTTTCTTTTCTCTTCTAGAAATCATAGCAATGAAATCATCTAGAGTTTTCTCTTCATCATCCACATCAAAATTACTAGAGGTGTTCAAGGATTTCTTACCATGTACTAAAGCTTTGAATGTTGTTTCAATTTTAGGCTCCATCTTCAATCTTGATATCTCAAAGGCTGAAAACTTGCTGATTAAAGTCTCCCTTTTAAAGTCTTTTTTGGACTACATAGTTTCATCTACGATGCATATCTTGTTGTCATATTCTTATGTCTATTAGAATAACTGAGAGGGGGGTGAATCAGTTATCCATAGTCCCAATCAAAAAATGTAAATCCAAAATAATTTACTAAAACTTTTGCAGCTCGGTAAACTAAAATAGTATTCTACATGTGCTCTTACTAATTACCAATTAATAGCATATAGTGATTATTGATCAAATCTAATATGAAACATGTAAAGTATGATAACAAACAATCAACACATAACATAAGAGATTTAATGTGGAAACCTTGTGAAGGGAAAAACCACATAGGACTAGCAACCCAAAACTTGTTCACTCTTCTGAAGTGAGGTCGATGAAGACCCAACCCTATTAAAGGTTACAAACACACTGTGAGGTGTGACCTTGTTCAAGGATTTTAGACCAACCATTATCATCCAACCAACATTCACTATGGTGTTGACAAGATAACAAATGTACACTCTATGAATGACATTAGAAGACTTTCTAGTCCACTCTATTAAGAGATTTCTCTATTTACAATGGTTAACATGTAACAATAGTTGATCTGATTACAACACAACTTCAATTGCAGATTATTTGATCTATGTTAAGCTCATTCAAATCCTCTGATCAATATATCAATTCTATTTCAATCAATATTTAGTAACTTTGATGAAGGGTACTCCCCTTAATACCACAAACACATAATAGAAATAGAGAAACAACAACAATATGCAAGAACATAAAATTGGCTTCTTATTATCTCCACAAATGTGGAATTACAAAATTTCAGAATTACAATATGCAAAGCCACATAGGCATTCCCTTACAATATTCTATAGGACAAAGCCTCGAATCAATACCCAGATCTACTACCCAGAACTATCCCAAACTATCTAAGACAACACTACAGCCTTCCTTATATAGGCAATTTTCCACCGCCTAGGAAGGGTCCAGAATTTTAGCCAACAAGGTCGACGAAACTTAGAATTATTTTATTTTACAATTTATTACATCAAAGTCAGCTCAAAATAACTTTTGAAACCCAAATAGAAATTTTGAAGGAAAATCATTTTTCGCCATTTCAGGTGACCCAACTTCCGAAGACCATAAGTCATCGCTAGTTGACCCAATTGACTATTATATCCCCATTCTAGAAATGCCACGAAGTGCTCCATAGGCTTAATTCATGCAAGCACCTATCACCCAAATTTTTGACCTCATCTGAGGCCTCTAAAGCCTTCAAAATTGAGTTCAAAGTTTTTGTACCCTGTTGCCAATACCAAAAATCTTTAATATCTACAAAGCTAGACTTGATCTGTCAATGAAACTTTACTATCATGCTGATATGACCAAAATGAACCTCCAAGGAAGAAATTAGAACATTTCAAGCTTGGAAGATCAACTTACTAAAAATAGAAAGTTTCCATAAACAACAACTCTAGACAAGATAACCCTTATTGAAAACAAAACTAGAAATATCTTTAGGTGATGTAAGATTGCTCTTACACCCAAGATGCTCCTGCATTAGACACCCAAGGTAATTTGAGAAGTGGCCCCATCACATCTCAAGTGTGTAGAGGAAAACCAAGATGGTTAACCTCCTCGTTTGTCAGCCATGATGAATCTTCAATAGGTCATCTTTTCCACTTGACTAGATTTTCTTCATATGTCATGTTCCTTGTGCTTCTTCCAACATGACTATCCAATATATCCTCAATCTATTTGGTATCTGAACTAGTTGCTGGAATACTCCACTGTGCTATTGTGATCTCATCTTCAACACCTCCCTCATGATACTCTATCAGATCTGAAATGTTAAACACTGGTGAAATATTCAGCTCAGTAGGCAATTCTACTTCATATGCATTTTTTGAATCATGCTTCTTCAGTATTTTACATGGCCCAAACTTCTTCATTTTCAATTTGTTATATGTACCAACTGGAAATCACTCCTTCTAAAAATGAACCATGACTTCATCTCCAACCTAAAATTTGTTATGCCTCCTTTTCACATCTACCGTAGCCTTATACTATGCATTCATCTTGGTAATATGCTTCCTCACCTCCTCATGGATGTTCTTCAAGTGTTCTACAAAATCCTCATCTTCAACACTACTTATTTCTCCTTTATCTATTTTTCTCAACTCAGATGCATTTCTTGGACTACTCCCATATACAATTTAGAATGGTGATTTACCAGTACTCCTATTGATAGAATTATTGTATGCAAATTCCACGTGTGGTAAAATCAAATCCCATCCTGTTGGCTTATCTCCAACCAAACATCTTAGCAAATTTCCCAAACTCCTATTCACCACCTCTGTCTATCCATTAGTCTATGGATGACATGATGAACTGAACTTCAAATCTATCTTCAGCTTCTTCCATAATGTTCACTAGAAATAGCCTACAAATTTGGTGTCTCGATCTAAAACTATGGTCTTCAAAAAACCATGTAGTCTCACTACTTCTCCAAAAAACAATTCTGCTATATGAACAATATCATTAGTCTTCTTGTAGGGAATAAAATGTGCCCTCTTTGAAAATCTATCAACTACCACAAAAATTGAATCATGTCCCCGCTTTGTCCTTGGTAAACCAAGAACAAAGTCCATACTGATATCCTCCCAAGGCTTCTTTGGTATAGGTAATGGCTGATACAACCCATTATTCTACTTCACTCCTTTTTCCATCTAACATACTCTGCAACTCTATCTAAACTTCTTGACATCTTGCTGTAACCATGGCCAATAATAATTCTCACTAACCAAAGCAAGGGTTTTATCATGACCAAAATGTCTAGCCAATCCTCTGCTATGATTCTCCTTGATGAGATTCTCCCTCATATAACTTCTTGGAATGCACAACTGACTCCCTCTAAATAGCATATCATCCTAAATAATGAAATCCAACCACTTCATCCTGTCTAGAGTAACAGGTTCTTTAAAAGCTTTCCAAGCTTCACCAAAATCAGGATCCTCTAGATACAAATTCTTGAGTTCCTTGAACCCAACCACCTCAATTTGCATCTCTGTCAGCAATCATTGCCTTCTGCTAAGAGCATCTGCAACCCTATTAGACTTTCCACTCCTGTGTTTCAAAACAAATGTATAACTCTACAAAAACTCAACCCATTTCAAATGCCTTTGATTCAACTTTCCTTGACTATTCAAATATTGCAAAGCTTGATGATCAGTATACAAAACAAACTCCTTAAGAAGCAGATAGTGTCTCCACTTCTTCAATGCCTGAACTATAGCATAAAATTCCTAGTCATAGATAGAATATTTTCTCTTGGCATCATTCAACTTCTCACTAAAATAAGCAATAGGTTTACCTTCTTGGTTCATAACAGCTCCTATTGTAGTACTTCTCATTAAAATCTGGAAGTGCTAAAATAGGTTGTTCTGTAACCTTTTGTTTCAACAGTTTAAAACTCTTATCCACCTCATTAGTCCACTTGAACTCTTTTCTATCCCCTCTCATTATTTCAGTTAAGGGTCCACAAATACTACTAATTTTTTTGATAAACTTTCTATAAAAATAGCCAAACCATGAAAAGATCTTACCTTAGTAGCACTCCTTGGAGTAGGCCATTCAAGGATAGCCTGTACTTTCTCTAGATCCATTTTCAAACCTTTTGCTAAAACTACAAATCCCAAATACACTAATTTGTTCTTCACAAAACTGCACTTCTTCAAATTAATCAACAATTTCTCATCTCTCAGCTTCTCCAACACCATACGAATATGCATCATATGCTCTTCCAATGTCTTACTAAATATCAAAATATCATCTAGGTACACAATGACAAACTTACCTAGAAATTATTTCAGAACCTCATTCATGAGCCGCATGAAAGTGCTCAGTGCATTGGTTAGCCCAAAAGGCATGACTAACCACTCATACAGTCCTTCCTTTGTCTTGAAGGTAGTCTTCCATTCATCTCCTTCTCTGATCTGACTCTAGTGATATCCACTCTTTAGATCTATCTTTGAAAAATACACATCTCCACTCAAACAATCCATAATATCATCCATTCGTGGCAATAGAAACCTATACTTGATTGTGATCTTGTTTATTGCTCTGGAATCTATACACATCCTCCATTCTTCATTCTTCTTTGGTGCTAATACTGCTAGTACAACACATGGACTCAAGCTCTCCCAAATCAACCCCTTCTGCAATAACTCATGTACTTGTCTCTTCAACTCTTCACTTTCTGGTGGTGTCATTCTATGTGCTACCTTATTTGGCAAATTGGCTCCTAGAATCAATCCATCTGATGACTAATATTAGGTACATTATCAGATACAATATCCTAAAACTCATTCAAAAAATCTACAACCTCTATAGGTACATCCTCTACTTCCTCTTTATCAGCTTTTGGAATTAAAGAAAAACACACATGCTCATGCCTCATACCATCTAGGAATTTTCTTCCATCAACAAAAGTTATTCTTACATTACCACATACCTTTTCTTTGGTCTCCTTCAATGGCTTTAACATATGTCGCACTCCATCCTTTGTCAGGGAATAGGTATTCGCATGAACATCATGTACAACACATCTATCAAACTGCCATGGCCTATCCAACAACATGTGATATGCATTCATAGGTATGATATCACATAGTAACTCATCATGGTACCCACCAATCTTGAACTTTACTAGGCACTGTTCACTGACCATGACCTTGTGGTCATCCTACACCCAGGCAATCTGATATGGATGTGGGTGTTTCTGTCTCTTGAGCTTCAACTTTGTCACCATCTCTTCTGACACCAAATTGTCAGTGCTTCCACTATCAATAGTCACATCACAAAATTTACCCTCACACTTGCATCTAGTGCCAAACAGGCTCCTCCTTTGTTTAGGTTCATTCTCACCACTCAATAGGACTCTTCTGTTAATCAACATTTCTCCTCTCTCAGCATCTTCAAAATTTGATGATCTGGCATCTTTATCTACATGTGCAACTCTGGCCCTGCCTTCATTCCTCCTATCCATCCTTCCTTGGCATTGAGGACATTCAAATGCCCTATGACCTTCTTCTCCATAGTGAAAACATGTTCCACGGAAGCCTCCTCTTCTTGAACCTTGTCCTCTTCCTCTTCCTCTCTGATCTCTATTGTTCTAATCTTGGAAATGATTGGAATTGTTTCCTCTCTAATTTTAATTGCTACTAGCCTCATCCTTCTTTTTCAAATCTTTATTTCAGCCTCCATATGACCATTCACTAGATCATCCACCACAACCTCTTCCATTTTGTCTGCTCTTGAACTTCTTGTTCAGTTTTTCCTCTACTTTTATGGAAAACTAGTATGCCTCTTCAATACTATTCATTCGAACTAGATTCAGCTCTTCCTGAATGCTCAGCCTCAACCCATTAAGGTAACAGAAAACTTTTGATGAAGGGTGCTCCCCTTAATACCACAAACGCATAACAGAAATAGAGAAACAACAACAATATGCAAGAACAGAAAATTGGCTTCTTATTATCTCCACAAATGTGGAATTGCAAACTTTTAGAATTACAATATGCAAAGCCCCATGGGCATTCCCTTACAATATTCTATAGGACAAAGCCTCGAATTATTACCCAGATCTACTACCCAGAACTATTCTGAACTGCCTAAGACAATAATACAGCCTTCCTTATATAGGCAATTATCCACCGCCTGGGAAGGTTCCATAATTTTAGCCAATAAGGCCGACCAAACTTAGAATTATTTTATTTTACATTTTATTACATCACAGTCGGCTCAAGATAACCTTTGAAACCCGAACAAAAATTTTGAAGAAAATTATTTTCCGCCATTTCAGGTGGCCCAACTTCCGAAGACCATAAGTCATCACCAGTTGACCCGCTCGGCTACTATAACCCCATTTTGGAAATGCCATGAAGTGCTCTACAGGCTTGACCCGCGTAAGCGCCCGTCACCAAAATTTTTGACCTCATCCGGGGCCTCTAAAGCCTTCAAAATTGAGTTCAAAGTTTCTGTACCCTGCTGCCAATACCGAAAATCTTCAATATCTTCCAATATACACTTGATCTGGCAATGAAACTTTACTGGCAGACTTATATGACCAAAATGAACCTCCAAGAAAGAAATCAGATCATTCTGAGCACATATGAAAATTACCAAAAATAGTAACTTTCCATAAATAGCAGCTCTGCACAAAATAACCCTTATTGAATTCAAAAATAGAAATATTTTTGGGTGATGTAAGGTTGCTCTTACACCCAAGATGCTCCTGCATCAACTTTCTCCTTATCCACTTCTGTGTGGCCTATTCTAATGAGGATTTGATAGAACTCCTCTGTATACTCCTGAATAGATCTTCCCGCCTGCTTCAAACTTTGTATCTTCTTCAGTAGGTCAAGCTAATAATCAACAGGAATGAACTACTGCTTCAATTTATCCACCATTCGATCCCATCTTGTGATTTTATCTTTTCCTCTTCTATTTCACTCCAATTGAATCTCTTGCCACTAGATCTTCGTATGACCTTTTAGTCTGGCCTTCATGAATTTGACCCTATCAGGATCCTCAATATCTTCATACTCAAAACATTCTTCACATTCATTGATCTAGTCGATCAACTTCTCTGGGTTAAGATTTCTTGAAAATGAAGGAACCTCAATCTTAGGTCTTTTTCTAATCTTGGAAATGGCCTAAAAAAGTCTTTCTTCCTCCTGGTTCACAACTTCAACTTCTCCTTCTTGATCTTCTTCTTTGGCTTCATCCTCACTTTCATCTCTGACATTAAGATTCATTCCTCTACAAATCTCCTCTTGCAATGCTCGCACTTGTCTCTAAAGCACTCTAACCTCAAGTGTTACAATATTTTCTCTTCCACCACGTTCCCTTTGTGGAGGCATTTTTCATGGTTCTTGCTGAAACCCTAACCACGGTCCTGGTGCAAACTGCCTCACAGTCGGTGATCTATTTATACAGAAACCCTAACCCATGATCCTTATGCAAACTGCCTCATAATCAATGATCTATTTACATACTCAGGAACTCTTTCTCTAATACCACTTGATGAAGGGTGCTCCCCTTAATACCACAAACACATAACAGAAATAAAGAAACATAAACAATATGCAAGAACATAAAATTGGCTTCTTATTATCTCCACAAATGTGGAATTACAAACTTTCAGAATTACAATATGCAAAGCCACATGGGCATTCCCTTACAATATTTTGTAGGACAAAGCCTTGAATCAATACCTAGATCTACTACCCAGAACTATCCTAAATTGTCTAAGACAACACTATAGCCTTCCTTATATAGGCAATTTTCCACCACCTAGGAAGGTTCCAAAAGTTTAGCCAACAAGGCCGACCAAACTTAGAATTATTTTATTTTACAATTTATTACATCAAAGTCAGCTAAAAATAACTTTTGAAACCCAAATAGAAATTTTGAAGGAAAATCATTTTCTGCCATTTTAGGTGACCCAACTTCCGAAGACCATAAGTCATCGCCAGTTGACCCGATTGACTATTATAACCCCATTCTAGAAATGCCACGAAGCACTCCACAAGCTTGACTTGTGCAAGCACCTATCATCCAAATTTTTGACCTCATCTGGGGCCTATAAAGCCTTCAAAATTGAGTTCAAAGTTTCTGTACCCTATTGCCAATACCGAAAATCTTCAATATCAAAGCTAGACTTTATCTATCAATGAAACTTTATTGGTATGCTGATATGACCAAAATGAACCTCTAGGGAAGAAATTAGAACATTCCGAGATCAGAAGATTAACTTAGTAAAAATAGCAGGTTTCCATAAATAGCAGCTCTGCACAAGATAGCCCTTATTGAAAAAAAAACTAGAAATATTTTTGGGTGATGCAAGATTGCTCTTACACCCAGGATGCTCCTGCATCAAACTTACTATCACTCGGTAATAGCTTTCGGATGCTCGATAATCTCTATAGTTCATTTCTCCTTAACTAGTCTGATTAGGCATGCATGAAGCTTGTTCATGTGATATCTCTGTAGCCTCCTTCTTCCAGCATGATTTCATCATGAAATCCTAGTCTCTTAAATAGATGATTAAACCATTTTAATTCCATCCATCAAATTTTTCCGCTTAATCTCCTTTGTTGATTTTGCCACTTAAACCTTCCTCAGCTGATGTGTCAGTAACAAATTTTGTTTCAATCCCTTAGATCTTCTTTGAATTATGTTAGTTGTCGATCTTCATAACAAACATTATCTTCATCTCTAATTTTGAGGTACTTTACAGCTCATCAACTTCCATTGGCTAAACTAGTCATTTAGTTCTTTTCTTCTGCTCGGTTAACAAATAAATGTATCAGTGAACACAAGCTCAATTTATACTATGATTGGTATACACTACATTATGTCAATGTATACTAAAATGGTTATCTAACTGACAACACTGCTTTGTGCATTTTTCTCTTATCCTTCATCATAGATGAATGCAACATAATCAAGTCAATAACATAAGGTCACAGACTCATCCATAAGTTACCCAATGTATTCTTTATCCTTATCTGTCATATCTAGCTTCCTCATGTAGATATATCTATTCTTCATCTCTTTTCTTCTTCTTCTATAGATCTTTGGGTATAGTAACTTACAAGATAAGTATTGTCAAAACTAGTTGACATCAATGACAACATATTATTGATTTAACCATCTTACATATCTAATCAGCAACTTAGTGATCTTAAATCATAGATCTTCAAGTTATACAATGTATTCAAATTAGTCAATCTCTCCTTTTGACATTGATGGCAATACAAGCAATATGAAATATGCCATACACATACCAAACATGTATTCTACAACTATGTCAACAAATGTTGTAATGGTACAAGCTCTCCCTAGCTTAATATGTTTAATCACTATGTTACATAAAAGCATTTGCAAGTGCAGACTAAGTTCTACATATATGATCTTTTTAGCTCCCTTTTCTCTATCTCTGTCCCTTTGTCTTTGGCTATCACATTCTTCATATTGATCTCTCTCCCTTTGACAACAATGCCAAAGAACAATACAAACATACAACTCTATAGTAGCTATGTAACTCTCTGTTGTTCGGTGCATTCGATATATCTCAGTATACTGTTATGAAAATCTTGTTCTAGTACTTCAACCTCTCACAACTTTAGTCAAAAATCTAAAGTGTGAACTCTGCTGCTTCAACATGTATGATCTTCTGATAAGATTAGGCTGATGCAACCTCTAGATCACCTTAGTGACTGGTAGACAGGGGACAGACCCCAAGTCTAGTCCTCAAGTATTCATATGTATCCTTCGGTAGAGGCTTTGTAAATATGTCAGCAAGTTGTTCTTTTGATGTAACAAATTCTAGCTTCACTTGCTTCTCCTGGACTTGTTCCCTTAAGTAGTGATACTTAATTGATATATGCTTTGTTTTAGAGTGCATCACCAGATTCTTTGAAATATTAATAGCACTAGTGTTATCACAATCTATAATCATCGGCTTAGTGATTACCTCATTCATTCCTTCTAACACTTGCTTGATACATGCAATATTTGAATAATTAGTAGCAGCAACAACATACTCTACTTTAGTTGTAGACTGAGAAATGCAAGCCTATTTCTTACTTGTCCATGTAACAAGTCTTTCACCAAAGAAGAATGCTCCTCTGGTGGTACTCTTTCTATCATCCACATTTCTAGCCCAATTAGCATCAGTGTATACCTTCAGTTCAAACTTGCCTTTCTTAGGATACCACAGTCCATAATCTTCAATTTTCTTCAGGTATCTTAAGATTCTCTTTGTAGCAACCATGTGTGACTCTCTAGGGTTTGTAGAAAATCTAGCAACCATTCCAACAACACGTTCTATATCAAGTCTACTGTGAACTACATACATTAACTTACCAATCGTTGATCGATACAGTGTCTGGTTTACCTCAATAGTTCCATCTTCTTTAGTCAGTTTACATCCAGTAGTCATTGGTGTTCCCATAGATTTAGCATATTCCATGCCACATGTCTTAAATGCTTCCTTTATGTATTTAGATTGTGTAATGAATATACCATCATTCTGTTGAATCACTTGTAAGCCTAGAAAGGACTTAATCTCTCCAAACATAGACATTTAAAATTCACTTTTCATTTCATCAGCAAATGACTTATAGATTTGATCTTGTCCTCCAAATATTATGTCATCCACAAATATCTCAGCAATCAAGATAGTATCATCAGAATTTCATTTCATTTACAAATTAATGTTCTCACTTGTTCTAACAAATCCAATACTCAGCAGATAGTTATGCAGCCTCTCATACCAAGCTCTCGGTGCTTGCATCAAACCATATAAAGCTTTATGTAATCTACATAACATATCTTTGTTTTCTAGATCAATGAACCCTTCAAGTTGTTCTATGTAGACTTCTTCTTCAAGTATCCCATTTAGAAAAGCTCATTTAACATCCATTTGGTAAACTTTGAAATTTTTGTGTGTAGCATATGCAAGTAACATTCTGACTCCTAATCTAGCAATAGGTGCAAAAGTCTCACCATAATCTATTCCTTCCTCCTATGCATATCCCTTACATACTAACCTAGCTTTGTTCCGTGTTACCTCTCCATTCTCATTAAGCTTATTTCTGAATATCCACTTAGTACTGATAACATTCTTGTCCTTAGGTCTGGGTACTAAACTCCAAGTTTTGTTCTTCTCTATCTATTTTATTTCTTCTTTCATTACATTAACCCATTCATCATTTTCTAATGCAACTTTTACATTCTTCGGTTCATATTCACAAACTAGACATGTACCTTGTCTTTCTTTACTTCTTGTGTGCATTCCACCTTGTCTGTTTCCAATGATTTGTATCTCAGGATGATGTATTCTCACAAATATTACCAGTATCTGATCTCTTCTTTCTTGTTCATCCTGTACAGGTTCATTTTCTTTCTCGGTGGGTACTTCTTGCTCATTAGTTTCTTTTTCCTATTCCTTGGTATTGTTTTCCTGTGGACCAGTTGTCAGTGTCTGTGACTTTGGTAGGTACTCTGGTTGTTCAATGTAACTGAATCTATTGTATTCTTTTAGTTCCTTTGTTCTTTCCTCTGCATTCTTATCATCAAACTCATCAACTTGAACATTAGTAATTTCAATCATTTTATTAGTTACTTTGTTAAGACACTTATATGCTTTACTATTAGTGGAATATCCCAAAAATATCCCTTCATCACCTTTTGAGTCAAACTTCCCATTTCTTTCATCTTTCAGAATAAAGAATTTGCTTCCAAAAATTTTGAAATAACTTATAGTGGGTTTGTGACCAAACCATAACTCATAGGGTATCTTATTAGTGTCCTTCTTTAGTTGTACTTGATTCAAAACATAAATAGCTATGCTAACAACTTCCCTCCAGTATGTCTGAGAAAAATTCTTTTGTAACATTAGTGTCCTTGCACAGTCAACTATTGACCTATTCCTTCTTTTAGCTATTCCATTTTGTTGTGGTGTCCTTAGTACAGAGACCTATCTTTTAATACCATGCTCATTACAAAAGTTATTAAATTCATCAAAAATAAATTCACCACCTCGGTCAGATCTTAAGCATTTCAATTCTTTACCAGTCTCTTTCTCAACTTTTTCTTTATACCACTTGAACATCTTAAATGCCTCTGATTTTTCTTTGAAGAACATGACTATCATTAATATAGTATAATCATCAACAAAAAGAATAAAATATATGTCTCCATAGTAACTTTGAGTTCTCATAGGACCACATAGGTCGGTATGCACTAACTCAAGTAATTTCTTTGTTGAATAATCTTTTCTTTTGAAACTAGATTTTGTCATTTTACCTTTCTAACATTCATGACACATAACATGATCAGGCTTAGATAAGTTAGGTAGACCTCTAACCTTTTTCTTTTTATTGATCTTAATCATGTTATCAAAATTCACATGACATAACCTCTTATGCCACAACCATGCATCTTCATCTTTCATCATTAAACAAGAAGACTGGTCATTATCAAGATAAAACAAATTACCTCTCAATTGTGTTCTAGTTCCAATAAGTCTTCCTCCATCATCATATATCTTCACTTTCTTTCTCTCAAAAGAAACTCAGTGGCCTAAATTGTTCAACTGTGCCACACTTAGAAAATTATAGTTTAGACCTTTTACCCAATAAGCATTGTCACATCTAATTTTATCATTTATTATTAGGGATCCTTTTCCTCTAACCATACAAGGTGCATAATTACCCATTCTAACAGATCCTCCATTGTGTTCTTCAAGATGATCAAATTTCTCTTCATAACCAATCATGTGATGTGTATAGTCACTATCTATGATCCATGTATCATTTTTATTAACCTTAGAGATAAGTGTTGTCTCTACATACCTTTCATCTTCCTCTGAGTCATCCTTCATTGCAACAAATACTACCTCCACATCTTCATCAGTGTCAGTATCAATGACATCTTCTTATGCAATGTAGCACACCTTCTTGCCTTTATCATTATTGTCTCAGTTGTCTCTATTGTAGTGTCGGTAACTTATGTTTCCTCTTCTCCCATAGCTTCCTTCACCAAATCAGTCTTTGTTTCTGTCATTATCTTTCCCGTGTCAACATCTAGCAGCAATATGACCAACCTCTTTAAAATTAAAGCATGATAAATGTAATTTACCTCTATACCTTCCTTTACCTTTAGGTAACCTTCTGGCCATAAGAGCTTCAAGTTCATCAAGCTCATCATCAGTATTTCTATTACTATCATCATTCTTATTTGTGCTACTAGACTTACCAATCTTCAGAGAAGACATAAAAGCAGATTCAATAGACAGTACAATACTATTGTCAAAGTTATTCAGTTCAATTAAGGTTGTAAGCTTACCAATCAGATTATCAAGAGTAAGGTTGTTACCAAATCCAGACCTTGTTTCATGAATTGCAGATATTCTGATTGCATAAACTGACAATAAAGTTCTGAGAACTTTTCTTACCACTATCTCTTCATCAATAACACCATTAGATGCTCTAATAGCATGTACTACCTCTTTTAGTCTATTTGTGTACTACACAATATTTTCACCTTCCTTCATCTTCATATCATCAAATCTTCCCCTTAAGCTTTCAGCTCTCACTCTTTTGACATTCACATCACCACTATAAACTTGAGCAAGTTTATCCCACATACCTTTAGCAGCAGTGCAATTTTTAATATCTTCAAATTTGGCATTGGTACAGGCAGCAACAATCTCCATCCTAGTAACATTTTGTTCATGCCTATCTCTTAGTTGATCAAGGGTCAATGGACCAGTGGGTGGTGCAATGTAGCCATTCTCCATTAGTGTAAGGGTAGAATTTCCAATTCTAGATACATGTAGCTTCATTCAACTTTGCCATACTATGAAGTTATCCTTGTTTCACTTTGGCACTTCCCTCTTATACATTGTGAGATCTTCATGCTGAAGTCCTTATAACTCTATTCCAAGAAACCAACACTTGGATACCAATTGTTAGAATAAATGAGAGGGGGGTGAATTAGTTATCCACAGTCCCAATCAAAAAATGTAAATCCAAAACAATTTACTAAAACTTCTGCAGCTCGGTAAACTAAAATAGTATTATGTCTGTGCTTTTATCAATTACCAGTTAATAACATATATTGATTACCGATCAAATCCAATATGCAACATGTAAAGTATGATAACAAACAATCATCACAATCAACACAACACAAGAGATTTAATGTGGAAACCCTGTGAAGGGAAAAACCACCTAGGACCAGAAACCCAAAAATTGTTCACTCTTCTGAAGTGAGGTTGATGAAGACCCAACCCTGTTAAAGGTTACAAACACACTGTGAGGTGTGACCTTTTTAGAGGATTTTAGACCAACCATTATCATCCAACTAGCATTCACTATGGTTGATAGGATAAAAAATGTACACTCTATGAATGACATTACAAGACTTTCTAGTCCACTCTGTTAAGAGATTTCTCTGTTTACAATGGTTAAAATGTAACAACAATTGATCTGATTACAACACAACTTCAATTGTAGATTATAAGATCTATGTTAAGCTCATTCAAATCCTTTGATCAATATATCAATTCTATTTCAATCAATATTCAATAACTTACTATCGCTCGGTAATAGCTTTCTAATGCTCGGTAATCTCTGCAGTTCAGTTCTCCTTAACCAGTCTGATCAGGCATGCATGAAGCTTGTTCACACAATATCTCTACAATCTCCTTCTTTCTACATGATTTCATCATGAAATCCTAGTCTCTTAAATAGATGAGTAAACTATTTTAACTCCATCCATCAGATTTTTCTGCTTAATCTCCTTTGTTGATTTTGCCGCTTAAACCTTCTTTGCTTGATGTGTTAGTAACATGTTTTGTTTCAATCCCTTAGATCTTCTTCAAATTATGTTAGGCTTTGATATTCATAAAAAAAATTATCTTCATCTCTGATTTCAAGGTACTTTACATCTCATCAACTTCCATTGGCTAAACTAGTCATTTAGTTCTTTTCTTTTGCTCGGTTAACAAAGAAATGTGTTGGTGAACACAAGATCAATTTATACTATGATCGGTATATGCTACACTGTGTTGTTGTATACTAAAATGGTTCTCTAACTGACAACACTACTTTGTGCATTTTTCTCTTATCCTTCATCATAGATGAATGTAGCATAATCAAGTCAATAACATAAGTTCATAGACTCATCCATAAGTTACCCAATGTATTCCTTATCCTTATCTACCATATCCATCTTCCTCATGTAGATATATCTATTATTCATCTCTTTTCTTCTTCTACAGATGTTTGGGTATAGTAACTTACAAGATAAGTATTATCAAAACTAGTTGACATCAATGACAACATATTAATGATTTAACCATCTTACATATCTAATCAGAAACTTAGTGATCTTAAATCACATATCTTCAAGTTATACAATGTATTCAAATCAGTTGTAGTTAATTAATGTCAAGGTAGTCATCAATTTATCCATTATGTCTTCTTCCGAGATTTCTTCACCATTGTTTCTGATTCCAGCAATTGCTTAATTAATCCTTTGATTGTAAGCTCTGACATTCTCATTAGGTAGCATCTCTAATGTATTGTATCTTTTCTTCCATGTCTTTCTGCATGCATTCTGGGCTTGAATATCTCCTTCAAACATGTCTTCTAGGTACTTCCATATCTTACAGGCTTTGTCCATTTTCTTGATCTCTGAAAACTCACTGTCAGATAGGGTGTTGATAAGGGCTTCTTTGGCAATAGCATTTGAAGTGAACATCTCCTTTTTCTTCAAGGTTGCATCTTCTTTTGCAAGATCTTCTAGTGAAGGAATCTCAACTTCTTTGGTAGCTACTTCAAAAATCTCAAAGGTAATGCACTACAAATGTGTCATCATTTTATTCTTCCAGTCTAGATAGTTCTCTCCATCAAACTTAGGACTTTATTTTCTAAATAATGTCATCTGATCAACCTCAATCTGTTAAAATTTCTCTCTGAGGCACTTGGCTCTGATACCAATTGTTAGGAATAGTCCCAAGAGATAACTAAGAGGAGGGGATGAATCAATTATCTACAACATTCAATTCTTTATTCAATTGAGTATATAAGAAATTTAAGCATAAACACAATGAAATAAACCTTAACACCACAATTTTGGTTACGGGGAAACCCAAATAGGTAAAAGCCTCGGTGGGAATTGACACCCACTAAGAACTGCACTAGTGTATTATTATCCCTATTAGAAGATCTTACAACCCTGTTAGGAGTTAATCTTTACAATACAATAAGTAAAGTGACCTAGTCAAGGGTCAGACCCTCTTAGGATTCTTTTACAATTAACCCTATTAGGGGTAAGGATGCATTGTCTGAGAGCACACTACTCATAGGGGTGAAGGCTACAACCTTCTATTTAACAGATACATGCTATATCTAGATCTTTGTGAATTGTGCGTAAACCTTCTATCTTGATCAATTCCAGTGAATAACATACACTCTTTGTTGGAAATATTCAGGAATCAACCGAGTTACTGAGAGGGGAGGGGTGAATCAGTAACTCCAAATTTTCTTTCAATTACAGATGTATTAACATGTAATTTACTTTAACCTTTGCATACAGAAAGCATGAAACTTAAAAGCATTCACAATAATGACACATAGATTTGGTTACCCAGAAACCTTCCAAAAAGAAAGTAAAACTGGGGTGGGGATGAAACCCACAAAGCTTTAATACTGCAGAATAAAGTTGGCCGGTTAAGGCTTACAATTTGATCACTTCTGATGATTTGCCCTGTTAGGAGCAATAAGGATTGCTAAATCCACCTTGTTAAAGGATTTACAAACATACAATGAAGTATGCACTCGGTAAAGAGATTTTACAAAAGACTGTTAAGTCTACCCGGTTAAAGGATTTAGTACTGATTCACCTGTTAGGATGAAATAGTAGATCTCTTACTTTGCAACTAGATTGCTGATTGAGATTCGCTGATGTACTGATCACCTTCTGTGATGAATTTGTCTTTGTTGTTCCTTATACTGCTGAAGCCCTTTGTAATTCGCTTATCTCTGCCTTTCTTTCTTTTTCACATATATGCTTCTTACATTCTTCTTGACATTTTTACAACATTGTTTATATACAAGTCTTAAACAATTAATTACAATTACAATTACAAAGTCAGCTTGACAAATAAACATAAGTGCTACTAAGTCGGCCCAAGTATGGTTACACGGTTCCTTCAAACTAACTCAGTGACTTTCTGATACTCGGCGTCCACTGCATTACTCAGCATCATCATGCACTCAGTAGAAGTGAAGGCACGGTTCATACTAACCACTTGGTAGGTTTTGAACTCGGTAAATATTGGTGACTCGGTAGACATGATGTTACTCGGTTTACACTGTCCTGCTTGGTTTGTACTAACTTGCTCGGTTTGCACTGTCTGCTCGGTTTGCACTGTCTGCTCGGTTTGCACTGTCTGCTCAGTTTTCACTGTCTGCTCGGTTTGCAATGTCTACTCAGTTTGCACTGTCTGCTCAGTTTGCACTGTCTGCTCGGTTTGCACTGTCTGCTCAGTTTGCACTGTCTGCTCGGTTTGCACCCAGAATGCAAATAAGTGTTGTCACTAGTGGCAATTCTACTTAATGCCAACAATCTCCCCCTTTGGCATTAGTGACAAAAATACTTATTGGCCAAAACTTATATACATGAATCATGCTGAGTTTTATTTTGATTTTTCAAAATTTGTCTTTGTTATAGGGCTTTATACATTGTCTCCCCCTTTCAATGTGTTAAATTTTTCTATACAAATCTTTTTCTATACATATATCTCCTTCTATACATATCTCCCCCTTTTTGGCGATAATGCCAAAGAATCATATACAAGTGATTTACAGAGAGAATCCAAAATTTGATAGAAAATTAGAATGTACCTTCATTATTAGTGCCAGGGTTCTGTCCCAACTTTCTTGCAGAATCTTGCATGTTTGGATTGCAATTTGGACTTCAGTAGAGAGTTCAATCATGTGATCTTCTATAGAGAACTGATTGTCATGAATCAATGTTTTGGAATGTTCAATGTGCTTATACATTGTATTCATGATGGGAAGGATCATGTGTTGGATGTCTAGCAGTGTGGACCGGATCCTTGTGTCTTCTTTCAGTAGATCTGACTGCATAGTTGATAGGTATGAGATTTTCATGTGATGAGCAGAGCTTGAACTTGGTTCAAGTTGCAGCTTCTGTATGCTAATCTTCATATCCTCATCCATTTTATTCATTTTATCTGTGACATCCTTTGTGAACTCGGCAATGTTGCACAATCTAGCCAAAAGAGAGGTAGCATTCGAATAGGTAGATTCAATGTTTGACAAAACTGAAGACAATTCTACTTGGTTAATAGCTATGTGCTGAGCAATGTGCTCAAGCACTTTATTGTTGAATCTCTTCTCAGCTCTTTCAACTAACTTTTCTATCCCAGATAAATCCTCATTGTATTTATTTACTGCTTCAGCTAATTGTAGCAAAACATGTTGGGAGGAGTCTACTTTAATACCTAATGCATCAGACAAAATGTCCTTAGCATCCTTGATGATTTGATATTCCTTGTCTCTCTCCTCTTTAAGCTTCTTTTTTTTTGCTTTCCTTTGGAGGATCTCACCTATATTTTGCATTTGGTCTGCTGATAGATTTGCAAAATCTAATGTTGGAATCTCTATCTCTTCATCTAGGTCTATATCCTTTACTATATTCTTACCCAAAAATTTTATACTCGGTAGAGCCTTAGGCTTGTCTGTACTTAATGCCTTAGTAGTAGTGACAGTAGATATAGTAGGGCTGGCTATAGAGACTGGCACACTGTCTACTGGAGAGCTTAAAATATTTACACTTGCAGATTCAAAAATTGGAAAACTTACTGCTGGAAAACTTGATGATGTGGGAGACTGCAACTCAGTAGAAGAGATGGTAGTTGCTTCTGTTGTTGCTATAGATGATTGGACAAATGTTGAAGTTGTCACAACCATGCTTGAAGGTGTCTCCGAGCTGGATGTAGAAACTTTTACTGGAGAGGTAGGAAGGGATGCAATGACTTCTACTGCTATCCTCACAGTATCATCTACCTCAGTGGCTTCTTCTTATTCATCACTGTCATCTTCAATATCTTTTATTATGACTATTTCAATACTCAGTTGGTGAAGGTGGTATATGTTCTTCCATGTAGCATTTGTAGCCTTCACAACCGATTCAATATTGTTGATCAGAATCAAACAAGTATTGAACCTTAGTGTTATCTTATTTTCATTTTCTTTTAATGCCTTCTTTCCTTCATCATTTTTCAAGCTCGGCATTAACTGTCTCAGGGTTTGATCAAATATGTCTATCATAGTTTTCTTTGCATTGCTCCATCTCATTTTTATTGGATTTAATAAGACAGCTCGAACCTGTGGGGCTATGTCATCAGGAGAGTATTTCCACTGTCCCATCTTTTCAATAACAACATCTTCTATTTCCTTCTGTTCTGTTTCCAATCTGGTTTCATATTTAAAAGATTTTATGTTACTTACTCCAGATCCTGATCTGTCTCTAAAGAGTTTGATCCTTTTTTGAAAGTTTAGAGGAGGCCTTTTGAATACTATGTCTTTATCTGCCTTGTCTGCCTTGTCTGCCTTACCTCTTGCATTTCTTCTTGTAAATATAGCAGTGGGAGGCTTAGGTGCCTTAGTGATGAATACCTTTCCTTTCTTCTTTGTAGGTTTAGGTTCCTCTATTTTCTCATCCTTTTCCTCTTCTTCTTCATCTTTTTCTTCTTTGTCCTCGATTATCATTTGCATTTTGGCTATCCTCTTCTTTCCTTTGTTTACCGCCTATGGAAGCTTTATGCTTAGTTCAATTCTTACCTTAGCTTCATCATATGTTCCAAAATATGGAGCTTTGGGATTGACAGGCTGATTAAGAAGAGCTTCAATGATATTCTTCGTTTCATCAATATTTACCTCATAAGGAAGAGGTTTTACATATACAGTCCTCGGTTTAGCTGCTTGAATATATACATTGTCACAATCCACCATAAAACAAATGTCATCCTTGTAATCTTCCACCAACTTCTGTGGAATCCGAAATCTGTCATTCATTTTCTCTTTGAAAGACTCAAAATAATTATCCATGATGCTTTCAAAATTTTCACCCATTTCTGAGATGTATTCATTTATTTCATAAAGGATTGGCACATCTTTTCTCCATACAACTTTTCCTTTAGAAGGGAAGAATTTCTGAGCATAGAAGAATAAACAGACCAATAAGGATCCAAACTTACATGGATTGTTTTGGGAAGTTTGAATGCTTTCCATGTTTTTGTTAAACTGCTTTAACAATAAGTCTGCTAGGTCAAATGTTAAGTTATTCTTGACCACTTTGTATGCTAGGTCAATAGCTTCATAGGAGACACTATTCTATTGACTTGAACTGTAAATCTTATGGGCAATTATGTGTGTACCAAACTTCAGTTCAGCATCGGTAATGCTGCTAACTTTCATGCCTCTACCGTCCCACTCGGCTAGGGTTTTCTTCTCTAGTTCCGTCCGACCTAGGGTTTTGTTAGTTTTTGCTTTGTTCAACATGGGAAGATCAGTGATTTGATGAATCATCTTCTTTGTGATCTCTATGGGTTGCTCAAGCCAAATCTTTCCATCATGTACACGGCTGAGAATGTATCTAACCCATTTATCTCAAAAGTTTCGAGGTAGATGTGCAATGTGAACTAAACCTTTATCTTCCAGATGTTTGTGCTCGGGTTTCAAAATACCATCCACACACAGTTCCTCACGCACAATATCTAGTTCTAGGTTCCCCATTTCATGAATTGAACATTTGAATTGATTGCAGATATCGTTAATAAGTAGTACCTTAGGAGGAATCTGAGATTGAGCTCCATTCGGATCTAGGGCTGTTGCAATTGTGGGCATGATCTTGAAATCTAGTGCTTTCCATTCCCCTTGGACTAACATATCAGATCCTTTCTTCACTGAGGTGCTGGATGATGCCATGGTAGCTCACAGAAAATTCCTTTCGCAAAGGTATTGAATCGCTGGGTTGCTCTTGAAATTTTCTTCTCTCAAAGTGCTAAAGGTTCGTGGTGAAGAATGAGTTCGATTACTTGCTTTTTGTTTACAACTCTGTCATTAATGCTCAGTAACAATTAGGGTATGAATTCTGACAGATTGTCACCCACTAAGAATTAATTGCTCGGTAAAGACTTCACAACTTGGTGAACTTGAGAATTCATATTGCTCTGACCTCGCTCGGTAAAGACGGGTACCGACCATGATCAGTAAAGACTGATACCGACCTTCCTGTGATCTTACTGCATCTTGTATGCTGATTTAGATCTTTCTTTTAATTCGGTTCTGGAACTGCTTGAGATTGGTCTATGAGAATACAGTTCCAGTGCTTTCTTGGAAATTTAGCTTGAGTCGGTAGAGCCATCCATTCCATTACTTGGACTGGTTTTCTTGGTAGATTTAGGAATCCATTTTTGTCTCACCTATTTCCTGACCTTAGTTGCTTCATTCTTCTTTCCATCTTCAACTTCACTAGCATTCATGCAATTTCTGGCTATGTGACCGAGTTTAGTGCATTTGAAGCATCTTACGGTAGTATCTCTTTTCCTTAGATGATGTTTTATGCAATTCATGCCAATGTGTCCATATTCTCCACAGTAATGACATCTACACCAGGTGTTGTAGTCCCATCCAAACATTGCTTTCATAATTTGTTCTGCTGGATTGAATGTCTTGGATCTGCACTCGGATGCTTTGTGACCTTGTTTGTTGCACTTGTGACAATTACCTCTGAAGCTTGGTTTTTCCCTGCATTCATTTGCTTTGTGACCAGGTTGATTGCAGTTGTAGCATTTTCCATTGAATTCTGCTTTTTCATTGTTCCAACATTTATTTGAAGTATGTCCTATTTTACCACAGTGATTACAAGTAGGTTTCTGATTCCTTTGAGTACCTTGCTTAGAAGATTCACCTTCTCCTTTGTATCCAAGTCCTGCTTTTCCTTTTTGCCTATGAAGATTTCGCTCATACAGCTGATTCAAGTCTTCTTGGCTTTTCAGCATTCCTTCATTGATTTTTTTTTCAGCGTTTAGGTCATCCACCAATCTTAGATTGATTTCCTTTTCAGATCTTAGTTCTTCTCTTGTGCTTTCTATTTCTGATCTTAGATTCAAAATTTTCTCATTTGTATGAGAGATCTGATCAATTAGGTTTTCTAGCTGAAGGGTTTTATTTTGGACTTCAATGTTCCTTCCATCTAATTCATCTTTCAACTTTTTCTTTGTTCCAAGATCTCACAAAATCTTGTAGAGTGTAGCTCTTGTTCTCTTTTTAATTTTCTCACTTCTTCCTGCAGAGACCCATTCTTCTCTAGGAGTTCTTTGACAGCATTGTTTGCTTCATCTGAGCTATTAGAGGGAAAAAGATCTTCAACCTTTTCTTCAATGTAATTCTGATCATTCATCTGATTTGCAAGTTCCTTCCTTCTTCTTAGGGATTGGGAAAGATGTTCTTTTGCTTCTTTAAGTTTAGCTATGGCCACTTCCAGATCTAGCTTTTCATTTTCAATCACCTTGTTCAGTTTGAATACCTCCATTGTCCTGGATCTTAGCTCAAGCTAGTTAAGCTTTGTCTTGAGAACCAATGCTGCTCTGATACCAATTGTTGGAAATATTTAGGAATTAACTGAGTTACTAGGAGGGGAGGGGTGAATCAGTAACTCCAAATTTTCTTTCAATTATAGATGTATTAACATGTAATTTACTTTAACCTTTGCATACAGAAAGCATGAAACTTAAAAGCATTCACAATAATGACACATAGATTTGGTTACCCAGAAATCTAGGGCTGCTACAATTGCGGGCACGATCTTAAAATCTGGTGCTCTCCATTCCCCTTGGACTAACATATCTGATCCTTTCTTCGCTGAAGTGCTGGATGATGCCATGGTAGCTCATAGAAAATTCCTTTCACAAAAGTATTGAATCGCTGGGTTGCTCTTGAAATTTTTTGCTCTCAAAGTGCTAAAGGTTTGCGGTGAAGAATGAGTTTGATTACTTGCCTTTTGTTTACAACTCTATCATTAATGCTCAGTACAAATTAGGGTATGAATTTTGACAGACTGTCACCCACTAAGAATTAATTGCTCGGTAAAGACTTTGCAACTTGGTGAACTTAAGAATTCATATTGCTCCGACCTCACTCGGTAAAGATTGGTACCGACCTTGCTTGGTAAAGACTGATACTGACCTTCCTGTGATCTTACTACATCTTGCATGCTGATTTAGATCTTTCTTTTAATTCAGTTCTGGAACTGCTTGAGATTGGTTTATGAGAATACAGTTCCAGTGCTTTCTTGGAAATTTAGTTTGAGTCGGTAGAGCCACCCATTCCATTACTTGGATTGGTTTGCTCGGTAGATTTAGGAATCCATCTTTGTCTCACCTGTTTCCTGACCTTAGTTGCTTCATTCTTCTTTCCATCTTCAACTTCACTAGCATTCATGCAGTTTCTAGCTATGTGACCGAGTTTAGTGCATTTGAAGCATCTTACGGTAGTATCTCTTTTCCTTAGATGATGTTTTATGCAATTCATGCCAATGTGTCCATATTCTCCATAGTAATGACATCTACACTAGGTGTTGTAGTCCCATCCAAACATTTCTTTCATAATTTGTTCTGTTGGATTGAATATTTTGGATCTGCACTCAGATGCCTTGTGACCTTGTTTGTTGCATTTGTGACAATTACCTCTGAATCTAGGTTTTTCCCTGCATTCATTTGCTTTGTGACCATGTTGATTGCATTTGTAACATTTTCCATTGAATTCTGCTTTTTCATTGTTCCAACATTTATTTGAAGTATGTCCTATTTTACCACAATGATTACAAGTAGGTTTTTGATTTCTTTGAGTACCTTGCTTAGAGGATTCGCCTTCTCCTTTGTATCCAAGTCCTACTTTTCCTTTTTGCCTATGAAGATTTCGCTCATACAGCTGATTCAAGTCTTCTTGGCTTTTCAGCATTCCTTCATTGATTTGTTTTTCCACGTTTAGGTCATCCACCAATCTTAGATTGATTTTCTTTTCAGATCTTAGTTCTTCTCTTGTGTTTTCTATCTTTGATCTTAGATTTAGAATTTCCTCATTTGTATGAGAGATCTGATCAATTAGGTTTTCTAGCTGAAGGGTTTTATTTTGGACTTCAATGTTCCTTCCATCTAATTCATCTTTCAACTTGTTTCTTTGTTCCAAGATCTCACAAAATCTTGTAGAGTGTAGCTCTTGTTCTCTTTTTAATTTTCTCACTTCTTCCTGCAGAGACCCATTCTTTTCTAGGAGTTCTTTGACAGCATTGTTTGCTTCATCTGAGCTATTAGAGGGAAAAAGATCTTCAACCTTTTCTTTAATGTAATTCTGATCATTCATCTGATTTGCAAGTTCCTTCCTTCTTCTTAGGGATTGGGAAAGATGTTCTTTTGCTTCTTTAAGTTTAGCTATGGCCACTTCCAGATCTAGCTTTTCATTTTCAATCACCTTGTTCAGTTTGAATACCTCCATTGTCCTGGATCTTAGGTCAAGCTAGTTAAGCTTTGTCTTGAGAACCAATGCTGCTCTGATACCAATTGTTGGAAATATTTAGGAATTAACTGAGTTACTAGGAGGGGAGGGGTGAATCAGTAACTCCAAATTTTCTTTCAATTACAGATGTATTAACATGTAATTTACTTTAACCTTTGCATACAGAAAGCATGAAACTTAAAAGCATTCACAATAATGACACATAGATTTGGTTACCCAGAAACCTTCCAAAAAGAAAGTAAAACTGGGGTGGGGATGAAACCCACAAAGCTTTAATACTGCAGAATAAAGTTGGCCGGTTAAGGCTTACAATTTGATCACTTCTGATGATCTGCCCTGTTAGGAGCAATAAGGATTGCTAAATCCACCTTGTTAAAGGATTTACAAACATACAATGAAGTATGCACTCAGTAAAGAGATTTTACAAAAGACTGTTAAGTCTACCCGGTTAAAGGATTTAGTACTGATTCACCTGTTAGGATGAAACAGTAGATCTCTTGCTTTGCAACTGGATTGCTGATTGAGATTCGCTGATGTACTGATCACCTTCTGTGATGAATTTGTCTTTGTTGTTCCTTATACTGCTAAAGCCCTTTGTAATTCTCTTATCTCTGCCTTTCTTTCTTTTTCACATATATGCTTCTTACATTCTTCTTGACATTTTTACAACATTGTTTATATACAAGTCTTAAACAATTAATTACAATTACAATTACAAAGTCGGCTTGACAAATAAACATAAGTGCTACTAAGTCAGCCCAAGTATGGTTACACGGTTCCTTCAAACTAACTCGGTGACTTTCTGATACTCGGCGTCCACTGCATTACTCGGCATCGTCATGCACTCGGTAGAAGTGAAGGCACGGTTCATACTAACCACTCGGTAGGTTTTGAACTCGGTAAATATTGGTGACTCGGTAGACATGATGTTACTCAGTTTACACTATCCTACTTGGTTTGTACTAACTTGCTCGGTTTGCACTATTTTCTCGGTTTGCACTGTCTGCTCGGTTTGCACTATCTGCTCGATTTGCACTGTCTGCTCGATTTGCACTGTCTGCTCGATTTGCACTGTCTGCTCAGTTTGCACCCAGAATGAAAATAAGTGTTGTCACTAGTGGCAATTCTGCTTAATGCCAACACTCTCTACTATGTCACATAGACCTTCTGCTGATGGCTCAACACTTCGTACTCCCTCCTCTACTCTTATCTCTCAACTCTTGGCCATACTTATCAATCACAAATGACTACTTATAAATAACTTTCCTCTAAATGAGATAATCAAGTTGGCCTATTAGAACCACCTTGAAATGATATTAGAGAAATAATAAAACTCTCCAATAACATCTTTGTCAGCTCTACTAAACATGAAACATGAACTGGGACCTGTCCAACTCAATATGAATGAACACATTACTTCATACTGTCAGCTCCACCTAATTAACTGGTACTTTCTCTTCATGCTAAATTATGTAATGCACTCTTAACCAAAAATCCTTAACTCTCTTCTTAACATAAATCTAAGTTCACATACCGAGATGATAGATGCAGCTACCGCAATCATATAAACATTGTTGGCTCTTCTAGGCAAACTCAGGAAACTATGATTGTTAACTAGAAACTTCATAACTGAACCTGAACTACATATCTGACTTTGCATCCATGAACATAACATCATACATATGTCTACAACATAAATATAAATGTGCAAGGCTCTACTACAACCGTACTAAAAATCATATACAAAAATGTTCCTGGAACCTATCAAAAACACACACTGATATACATAATTGTATTACTATCTTTACTCAGAATCAACCTCTGCGTCTATGATATCATGCTGATAACATATCTATGCTACATATGCTCAAAGCTATATCCATTAGGCTTCCATGCATGCTACTTAACATATGTTTTCATAAATGACAAACATATAGTCAACATTGACTTACTGGCAAATCTCCAACATGTTACAAAGTAGTTTTATACTTGTGTGAATGTTTTGATGTGGATGTTTCTATATTTTGCAAGTTAATTACTTTTGTACAGTGGAGTGCATGTTATATGTTTCTAGTAAATATTATTTAGAGACCGAGTTGTGTTGGTGATGCAGGGGCATTCTAGGGTACTCGGTGAATCTGCATGGTGGTGTATTGTTTTGGTTATGTGGTACTCGATTATAGCTTTAACCGATGGTCTTGATTATTGAAGGAAGCTCAGTTACTAAACAAACTTAGTGAAACCTCTTGTGCTTGATGGAACTTGTACTTGATGATGCTTGTGGTGCTTAGTTGATGTGCTTTCTTAGCGATTCCTATTTTTCTCAATGTTCCTTGGCATGGTCGGTTGTTTCTCTGGCATTCGGTAGTTCTAGTTTACCGACTGGAGTTCTTGGATATTTGGTTGGTTGACTTGGTGTATTTATTTTTGGTAGCTTTTTTTGTATTCTCCTATGTAGATCTTGAGGCCAACATGGAGAATTAAATGTTTGTAAGGCTATTTGAGAGCTGACTTTTGTTGCATATAATATATGTTTGTAGTAGAAGCTGACTTGGATTAGGAGTTAATTATTTCTTCCCGCTAACTTATGGTTGAGGAAATGTATTTAAGGAGTGTCTAGGTAGATGTTTAGGAGTAAGTGGAAGGTAGAGATAGAAGATAGATCTAGATCCTATGAGATCTAGAAGATCAGATTGTTATCTGATAATTGTAATAGTGGAGCTCGTGGTTTGCATGCTTGGAGACAAGGAGATTTCTTGGAGGCTTGTGATCTCAATTTTAGATCTACCTTAGGGTTTCCATAAGTTACTGATTGTTTCAGAGTTAGACTAGCTAAAAGATTGCAGAAATAATTTGATTGTATTTGGCCATAACCCAAAAGGCCTCATAGTTGGGCATGTTAATGAAAATTCAAGTAAAAACATTGTCTTCTTGTGGTATTTTGCATTGTGGTGTTTGACTTCTTGTTTGGACTGTCCTTAATTGGATCCTCCTTACCTGTCCTACATCAGTTGGTGATTAGATCTGAGATTGTTGAAGTGTTTAAAAGTTAAATTGGCACATATGGATTTGAGAACAAATTATTCATCCCCCCTCTCTATTGTTCTAAATAATATTAATAGGAACAAGCAAAGCTAGCTAATCCACCCCACTATAATTAAAATATAATTTCAATCTATATTTTTGGTAAAGAAGTAGGGGGGGGTCTATCCTTACCATTTACCAAGTATATTGTTATGGTATCTATGTGAGAAATGGGGGAAATTATAAGATCTATCCCTAATCCAAATTCCCAAAAAGAAAGATCCAAATTGATTAATCACAAATAAGTGATCAATACACAAATGAATCAAACTATGGAGACTATGAAGAAAGGAGAAAATATTATGCTTTACTATAGAAACTATGTTATTGAAATATTAAATGACTAGAAGACAAATAATAACCTCAAAATAGGGAAAATCTAGAAAATGTTGATTTCTGATGTCTGTGCACAATTTTGGGGAATTCTGCAACTTGCTCCAGACTGGAAATTTACTAAGACAGAGAAAACCCAGAAAACTTATGTCTTTCTAAGGTCAGATTGACTTTGACCTAGATAGTGGGGCACAATATTACCCCTTACTGAAGGTTGTCCTTGACTTGAAACAACTCTGACAGAAATTCTATTCGTGGATCTTAGAAGTTCACT